>PRKT01000133.1:1074797-1116877 GCA_003671525.1 Saccostrea glomerata | reverse complement strand
AAAGAAAAAGAAAAAGAAAGAAAGAAATAATATGTATATCTTCTTTAATATATTTCTTTTCTTTTTTTAGAATTCAATGAAATCATAACTCATTGTGCAGGATATTTTAACAAAAATAAGGTACATGTATAACCCTTTATTATACTTAAATCCACATTTCAGAGTGTTCATTGAATTCAAAATTGACTTAACTTCAAAACAAATTTCATTTGAAGACAGAGGTGGTAATTCATCTCAATGTGAAAGATAAAGATAATGCTTTGGATTTTCTTCAGGAGAAAAGCTAATTTATCCCAAGAGACTAATTGCAGTATTCAGTTTACAATGGGAACATTTTCAGCAGTTATCTCTCTTTGCCAATTCATTCTTATAAAAAGTTAAGGAATCTACCTCACCACCCCAGCTCCAAACAAGAGGACATAGAGAAACAAATTTAGCATCAAAATATGTCTTTCTGCCTACTGAACTACCATACCAAATTTGAACTTAATTGGACAACCATAAAAAAAAATTATTAGGAAAAAACAGAAAATTTGTGGACAGAAGAATGAGAGACGGACAGACAGAGTGATTACTATAGGGCACCCGCAAATCCTTGCGGGGCCCTAATAAGATACCTTGAATTAGGCTTAATGTAATTGCCTCATACATAAACAATCTGGCCTGTATATAGGACACATCTGAGTTGACAATGACATGTTTCCTTTTCTATTCTTATTTCTTACTTCATCTATATGTCACTAACTAAATGTAAAACTAAAAATTTCCAAATTTTTGTCGAAAAAATGAGAGAAAAATATTATTAGTAAACTTGTTATGCAAATATTGTCCACTATGATTTATTAATACACAACTGTCCAATTCTGCTGCTAAATTTTTTAAGACAGAATTTTGAATCAGAAACCATTCATTAAAAACAAGTCTTAATTACATTTAAGCTTAGTAAAAAAAATATCAAAAATGGGCAAACCAAAATGACTTTCTTTACAAATTCAGCTATAAAAAATTACTATTATCATCAATTTTTCAGAAGATTTAAACAATAATCTGGAATTTCCAGAAGTGGAATGAGCTGCCTAGAGGAGTAAGCAACCCCTGTCAACCGGCCACATTCTTCGTACAATGTAAGACCTGTCTATTGATGAGGTAGACAAACCATTCATACACGACATCAAATAAATAAGTGCTGATGCATAATATAATATACCCTCATTATCAACTACATGTAAAAGCTTATTCGACTACGGATGGGAAGGGGGTTTAAGAATATTTTAATGATGTGAAAACATTGTATATTCTGCAAACTCTCACCGTACAATTATTAATTTTCATGAGAGGTAAATCATGTAAATGGTTATTGTTTTTATAGCATAAAGATATCCCACATCCACATGCCCCACGGAATAGTTAAATTTAATTTAATACCTCATGTACAGATTGATGTTAATTACTTATCCACGAAATCAAATGTCATTGAACAAATATATTTTTTTTCAAATCATAAATATTTAATATACATGAAACTGATATTAGCAACTTTACATAATTATAATTACTGCAAAATATTGTACACGATTCATTATTTTCATATGAGGTCATTACTATCTTGAATTTTTTCCCCCACTTTTTCCGTTTTAATTTTTTAATCATTTTTTATATGTAATATTCAAAGATCTACTTCACATGAAAACGATTTTTCAGTGGCTTGTGAAATGTGGTAAAATTGTGGCCATCAGTGTACAGTGTACTCAATTTTATTCAAATATATTATTGAGAAATTTTCAACAAATTTGGAATAATCAAGAGATTTAAATTACTTGAATCTATCATATAAACAAATTGTACCCATTGCAGTAATCATGGAAATTTTAATAAGCCAGCATAAAAATACATTGCACACGTTTTCTTATAAAATTTTATCTGCATTTTATTTTCATTGCAACACAAGTCTGACTAGAAATGAATCACTGACAGTTATGTATCTCAGCCACTTCTGAGGAGTTGTCTGCTCTTGATTCACAATTTTCACAGTTTTTACCTTCATCCCTGATAGCAGATGGCCAGAAATTTCAAACTCCATTCTTAGAGGTCCAACATCTTCCTTGTTTAATGCACCGCTTTGACTAATCAACTAAAAACAAGAATGAAGTAGAAAAGTAAATGGTACATTATGCATGGATAAGGTAGTCCAAAGCAGTAAAACCTTTATATAAAAAATTCAAGACTAAAATATCCTTTGGACTTCCTCAAACCCAATTAGAATTTTTTTAAATAAAATTTTTTGCCCAACTATCTGGGCAATCTGGGGCCCTTTTTCCACGACAAATTATATTTAATCTACAACGATGTTGGTAGTTTTCAAACAATAGTGAATAAATACGACGCCTTTTGAATATTTTCAATAGTTCAGACATATTTAAATTATAAGGAATACTGCATTATCTTTGATTTTTTAGACCCTATCACAGTAAAATTCGGCCAGGTTTGTGAGAATATGTTCTTTTGTGGCAAGGGAATGGGCGGGTCTTAGTACAATAGAGGGATGTGCGTGTTCGAGAAGACCTTGTATGGCTATTGTTATTATTTCGCACATAGTCATTGTCCAATCCGATGACAGAACAAGAAAACATGCTGGTTTACTACGTTTACATTTTATCGCACACACGTGGTTTAGGTAAATTTACCTGTTATCCTTTTCTACATTTCAAACTTTTATAATGGTCAGCCAAGGCTATTTATACTTAATGATACGCATGGATTTTCAGCATTTACAGTTTTTAGGACAAGAAATGCATATGAAACTTGTATTCACCAATACTCGTGAATACGTATAGACCTAGCAAATTGCTCATCAAACACGCTACAAAATTTTAAACTAATGCATATCATGTATATTCTATCAATTGTTTGTAACTGTATATAAATTTTACTGTGGTCCCGGAAAAAGTACATATGTAGATCCGTGTCTAATCAGTGACTCAAATGCATTAAAAAATATCGGAAAGCAGTAAATTTGCCAAAGCATGTTTCCATAGTATTTTTGTGGTACTAATTCGTAGCGAACTTCATTTAGCTGATTGGTCAGTTAGAAAGTATAGCCTGTGCTTTGATTATTATATGAATTCATTCTCACGTCAGAAAATCTAGTTCCGTCGACCTGTTTATAATGGGAAAGGCCAACTAGATTTGACAATTTTTAAAAAAAATAACATATGAGCGCAGTTAGGTTCAATTTTCTCCTTTCACATATAGGTAGATGTCAATAAAATACAGTGACCAGTCAAAGGAGAAAATTGTATCTACCTGCGCTCGTGTATTTTAAGGGCTTAAAAGAATGGGGCAGGGTTAAAATGCAATGGGAATTGGATGTAAACATGATACCCCTACCCCAATAAAAGAGCTATATCTTTCAAATCACGTTTCTATTTTTGTTAAAAATAGTATTCTATAAAGGTACACATATCAGTGATTAGTTACATACAAAAATTTGAGTAAAATTTAGACATTTATATTTTTGTCAATATACGGGGGCCGCAAGTCACTCCATCCTTTGTTGTACTTTGCAAAACTGCTTTCAAAACACTGCTTCAACCATCAATAAAAAAATGACAATCAATAAAAAAATAACATATGCACATGAATTTAAACAAATTTTGTATGTACATGTGGATGTGACCTACCCTAAACTGAGCGATGGATTCAGTGTGAGGAGCCAATGATTTTAATTTCCATAAAATAGTACTGTCTGTCTTTTCCAGTGTGGCTGTTTGCTCACTGCTGTCTAGGTGCTGAGAAATGCTAGTCAATTAAAAATAAAGTATATAATAATAATATACTTGCAGCAAAAGTATACAATATTTATAA
The DNA here is from genome assembly GCA_003671525.1 of Saccostrea glomerata. NCBI lineage: Eukaryota > Metazoa > Mollusca > Bivalvia > Ostreida > Ostreidae > Saccostrea > Saccostrea glomerata. The sequence goes on along the minus strand of PRKT01000133.1, from coordinate 1,113,013 downwards.
AATTAATCAATTAAAAATTGCTAGGTTTCTACATATATCCAGTTTTATTGCATAAGTCATATAAGCATTTATGTATTAAAGATTGTATCTTAACTCTAATTCCACATTCTTTCACAATAAACACGTACATTCAGTCAGATAAACTTACTTGGACACAGACTGAGGGACCCCAAACTTCAGTCTAAGGTTGACAGAGGTGACAGGTAACATGTTCTTTATCCTCAGACAAACCATCACATCCCTGGAATAGTATAACATTGCACAGCTATAGAGTGGTATCATGCTGCATAATCAATCTTTATTGTGATTATAAGGATCTAAAACTGATTTTATGAAAATCTGTGTGAAACTAGAATTCACATGAAATGAATTTATGAATGAAAGACATACATGAATGTAGTACATGTACTCCGTATTGTACCAAACTTTAAATACTGTATAAGTGGAATACATTACGGTGTTTTTAATTTCACTATGTTCAAGATTTAAGAATTTTCCGCGAACTTTAAACCATCGTGATTATTATTTAACTTCATTTCTAGCATAAAACACCTGAATATTTATAAAAGGTTCACCGTGAAATTAAAACCACCATGAAAGGTAGCTTTCTAACAAACCGTGAAATTTTAGACACGTGAAATTAAAGACGTCTACAGTACCCCTTGAAAGCATAAAATTGAAAACAGAACTTCTTCCTTAACTCTCTTCATATCATCAGAAAGCATGTAATAATAATAATTTTAAAAAAAAGCTTCTGCTGTAAAATTGACAGAATACAGTTGTATGACCTGCTGTGTTCTAGTGGCTGGACTGAGGAGACAAAATGGAAAGGGGAGTAAATGCTGCTTTCTCCACTGACAGAGTAGGACATCAATGTAAACTGTAAGTAGAATAGTAGCATATAAAACATAGGACAGTTAGTCCTGATCAATAAGCTACTACCTATATGCTGATCCAAACAACGTGCTAGCAGAATTAAAACATCTTTGTGTTTGTGACTTCTGCTATGATTTTGTGAATTACCCTGATTCATCTACATACCTCTCCTATTTGAGGACAGATGGTCAGTACACTGGGTGTGTCCACATTGTCCACTTTGGCAGATTCATGGAACACACAGGTATCCAACGGGACATTGTCTCCATAAGCTGTATTAATTCATGTTGTTAAAAAGTTAACAAAATGATATAAATTGTGAATTAGAGATGTAATAAAGCTGTATTGACAAACACTCTTTACAAATGAAAAGTCAATCTCTCATTTGTTTCTGATTTCATACCTTTAATTCTGGAATTCCGTTGAATTATGATGTTGTTGTTTAAAATGACCTTGACCTGAGGACTGCCAAAGAGAAAGTTTTTGACCTTCATAGCACCATTGACCTCAAGACGTGAAACACTCCCCTGCAAAGAAAAAGTGGTTTTACAGGTATTAAAAATATATATATAATGTAAAAATCATTTTGTCAAAAGATGTAATAAACAATATGTTAAATATCAACTTATTAATAAGTTCTTTTAAGATATTGCAAAATTATTCAAATAAGAGAATGTTAACTTTGCAAATGGACTGTTGTTCCAGAGTTTTACATATATTTCAGTAAATTGAATATAAATACCGGTATATTAATGTATGAGGGCTGCTTGTCATAAAAATTGGTGGCTTTTATGTGATATTTACAACTGACATTAAAATTTTGAATTTACAAAGTAAAACTGTATAGCTCTTAACTTTCTTTGGAGTAAATGTACCACTACTATTGTTTAAAATATAGAGTAGTCAAATTGAAAAGAAACAAAATTACAACAATAAATAAACTTACATCAGCATTTATAACACTTGTGATCTTTTCTATGACATCCACATAAAGTTCATTCTTTCCCTTATCCTGAAATTTTAACTTGTAATATAAATTCTTCAAAGCAAATTGAAAATAATGGACATTATAATTGCATTATTTTAATCTTCTTTATCTACATAAAAAAGGTGCAGAAAAAATATGCATGACTTCGTAGTAATTTTAAATCCCTTCTACAAGGAATAAAAATAAGGTTGTACAGGTATAAACACGATATGTGGGTCACTTGACATAGATAATAGATATACACAAGGCTGCTGTATTTTTAGCAACAGGATCGATAGATAGGACACCTGTCATAACCATCAAAAGTCGGGTAATATCTACATTAATTTTGTAACATTTGCATTATTATAAGTTCTAATATTTTCCTTGAAAATTCAAATTTAAGAAGTCATGTAAACAAGATTTGTGTCCTATTTCTATAACCGAGTCATTGGTTCAAGTATGTGCGATAAAACAAAATGGCTGATCTCTGTAATGATCCAAGTACAAGATAACAAATACATAAAAGTTTGATCTAAATGGAGAAGTTCTTATTTTATAGTTCTGAACTTAAACTGATTTTTAAAAAAAGTGTGGAACATATGTGAGAATGAATTGCTATTTCTCAAACAATTTTTATTTGTATGATCCAGATATAGAGATAACATTTGACCCCCTTGTCTATCAGCAGTGGCGGATTTAAGGGGGGCGCACCCGGCGCGAGCCCCCCTCAAATTGTCAAAGTTAGCGTAAATCCTAGATTTGTCGAGAAAATGTAAAAATGTCTACTCGGTAGACCTCATTTTTACCCTACAAAATCTCAAAAATCCAGGTCGGCCCCCACCAGGGCTTCGCCCTGGACCCACTGGGGGCATCAAGGCGGCCCCCAGACCCCTTGCCTACTTTTAGCGCCCCCTCTAACTTCAATTCCTGGATCCGCGCCTGATCATCAGTTTCTGTTGACAACGTATATACATATTTTTTCTACATAACTATTGTCTTTCTGATGATAATGTAACTTATTTACCCAAGTTCAAGGAAAATAGCATGATTAAAAGAAATTCTTTGTTCATTCTTAGCCCCCCCCCCTCCAAAAAAAAAGGCACTCTGTCTTTCAGTAAACAACTTGGAAATCAAAATTGATTATCATGCAACGCAAATCATTTTTGTGTATAAATATTAATAGTACTTACCAAGTACTTGCCACTCTAACACTATATTTCAGAGTTGAAAGTTTAATCATGGACCCCCGTACTAGTGCCCAGGATGTGATGCGATGTGACCTGTGTGAGACCGCTGTGGTACAGATGCACTGTGATACATGTCTTGTCAACCTGTGTAAGGCCTGTGTGGGAGAACACTTCTCTGCTGATCTCTCAAAACCTCATAAAATTGTTGACTTCAAAGATAGAAAATCTACGCCCCTCTACCCAGAGTGTACATCACATGTTAAAGGCCGATGTAAAATGTACTGCAAGCATTGTAACTTTCCTGTTTGCAATAAGTGTATTGCATCTGATCACCATTTAGGTCATAGATTATCAGAAATATTGGAGAATTTAGATGAAAGAAAAGACAAGGTAACAAAAGATCAAACTGAATTAAATGATGTAATTTATCCAACCTACCAGGACATTGCCTCTGATGTACAAAACAGAATAAGTCAGCTAGAAAAGGAATATGGAGATCTCTCGACAGTCATAACAAAACATGGAGAGGACTGGCACAGAGAAATTGACAAACTTGTCAGGAAACTTAAAGCTAAAGTTGATGAGATGAAAAGCACAATGTTACAAACTCTACAGAAACATCTGGATGAAATAAACAAGAAAATTGTTGAAATCAAAGATAAAATCGATTCAATTGACAAAGCTATTACTTCTCATGATATTTCAAAACTATTTAGCGCTACATTCAATGTAGATAAATATAAACAGTTACCACATAAAATTGTTCTCTCATCACCTACATTCACTCAAGGAAGAATCGATGAAGAGCAACTTAGTACGCTGTTTGGAGCTTTATCACTAACTTCCCTATCTATAGAAAAGAACGTCTACAGCATGAAGGAAAGACATCACAAATCATCAAAAGGTGGATCCTCTCCTCCAGTCAAACAGCTGCTTGATGAAGCAGAGACTGTCACCACCATAGACACTGGGTATATCAGTTACCTTTCCAATGTAGCTTGTCTGAGTGATGAAGAAATCTGGACAAGTGGAAAAGTCAACACCATGAAACTCTACAGCATCAATCAGGGATCAGAACTCAAGTCAATCACAACCAAGTCAGGAGAAATTCCAAACGACATAGCAGTGACAAAAAGCGGAGATCTAGTTTATACTGATATCAATGATAGAACTGTGAACATAGTGAAAAATGAGAAGATAGAAGTGATCAGACTACAGGACTGGAAACCTCGCGCTGTCTGTAGTACTACATTGGATGATCTGCTGGTTATCATGGAGAATGATGTGTACAGACAAACAAAAGTTGTCCGTTATTCAGGCTCCACACCGAAACAAACCATTCAGTTTGATGATAAAGGCAAACCTTTCCTTTCATTTTGGGGTTTTCTGGTAAAATATATAAGTGAAAACAAGAACCTGGATATCTGTGTGTCTGACTGTCGAACTAGAGCAGTAGTGGTGGTCAATAAGGCCGGGAAACTGAGATTCAGGTATACTGGACATACTCCTGCTCCAAAGAACAAACAATTCAATCCACGAGGAATCACCACAGACAGTCAGAGTCACATCCTTACAGCTGATTATAACAATAACTGTGTCCACATCATAGACCAGGATGGACAGTTCCTCTGTTACATAGTATGTGGACTAAGTGATCCCTGGGGACTGTGTACAGATACAAATGACAATCTGTTTGTTGCCCAAGATAGAAATAAACAATTGAAGAAAATCAAATATTTGCAGTGAAGTCCATCAGTATTGTATAGGCCATATAATAGTGTTGATATTTTTGAAAATCTTAATGAACATAAAGCAGATTATAAACCTGTCATACCTTTGTGTTCTAAATGTACATTGTTTTGATTTCAAAAAATAAATCTAGGTCATGAAAATGTTTCATTTAAGCTGTGTGAATGAGTTTTCCCCTTTTACATAAAGGAGTACTCACAGTATGCAACACTGAATATGTTGTTTGATAAATAAAATAAAATATATCAAACTCCGGTAGCAGGTTCAAATCAATAAAAATTGGAGAAAATGTTCCAAATAAAAAAATTGTATGCATATAATTCAGTCAAGAAATATACATAGTATGTTGAAATTCCTTATATGATCAAGAATATTCTCTGATACATATAGCCTTCATTTCTATTTTGATATATTTACATTTCCAATGTCGTTGTCCAAGATAAAATTACTATGTAAATGTACTTTCTCTACATCAATCTACTGGTTCATCAAAAGACGCAAAAAAAAAGATCACGTGCAGGGTGGGACAAATAGAGACTGTAGCAATAGACGATGTCTGTAACAGAAAAGTGTCTTAGATTGTTCTGCCCTAATCATTTTGTTATTCTCCTCCCCCATAAAGCAGCTTCCGGTCATTTTCTCAATTAAATAAAGATAAAAAAAGCTTTCTTTAGGTCTTTAGGTCTCAAAAGTTTTAGAATGATCTCTGTAAAACTGAGAAATAAACAACAATTCAAATTAATTTCATTTTGCTGCCACCAAAATTTTAACTGACTTCAAAGAATCATTAAGAAATGAACAAATGTTGCAAGGTCCAAAATAATTCTCCAAGAGACTGACGTTTTGTTGTATATTTTTTTATATCAAATTATGCATACCTTCTGGACAGAGGAACCTATGACAGGTCTGTCAGTAGCTGGGACAGGGCTGGTCTTTGTCTCTATACCAAACTGAAAAAATATAGTCCGACTCTCAATATGTTATCTCTATGCAAATCTTTGAAGATGTATTTCAAATATTGGCAAAGTTTTTTTTATATATATAACTAGTCATCAACATCATTTTATCACAAGAAATATTTACTAGATGAATTATGACACTGTTACCGTAAAAAAACAACATTATTTTCCTAAGGTCAAATTTTCTAATATATGGAAAATTACTTCTTCAGTGGCATTTAATTTCATGATTGGAAGAATTAGATAAAACATGAACTTTGCAATTCAAAAAAGTTATGGAGGACATAAATTAGTGGGTCTTTTCATATCAAGAAAGCAACAAAAATTAATCCCTTATAAAAATGTGTGATTTCTCAAAGCAAACTAAAAATTACAATATACGATTGTGACAAAGGGAATCGTTATTTAATTGCATTCACCACCTGTGATATAATATGTTGTATTGGTTATCATTAACTTTACTCAACACCCGTGATGTAATTTCTTGTGTTGGTTATTTTTAACTTTACTCACCACCCGTGATGTAATATCCTGTATTAATTATTTTTAACTCTACTCACCACCCGTGATGTAATATCCTGTGTTGATTATTTTTAACTTTACTCATCACCTGTGATGTAATATCCTGTGTTGGCTGCCTGATTATTCTGGTCAGTATCGATGTGGACAGGATGTGAGGCTGTAGTTTATCTGTTGTGGACATAACAAAAGTCATGTGTCAAAAGATTATATAAATACAGTCTGTATATATAGAGTACAAGGGCACTTCAAAGCATAGTGTCCCCTCACAGAGGGCAAATTTATAAATCAAGGTAAAATTCAACATCAATTTCTGATATTTTCATTTCACATCGAATCAGCTTACTCACCAACAAACAAAACACACAATTGCATTACTATACTAGTATCCCCTTCAACTCTATTGCAAGGGAATGATAATATTTAACCTTTTCCATGTAAAATTTTATATGTTGATTGTACTGAAGATGATTGCTTTAGTAACTTTTTTCTGAGTGCACTTACCAGAAATACATTGAGAACCTCTAGAACCAGGAGATTTTCTTGTAATGTTTTGAAGACGTGATATAATCTGTAGAATATAGGGATGGATAAATGACAATCTCAGATACATGTACTTAGAAATGTAATTAAAGTGGTTGGTAAATGTAAAATATATAGCAGGAAATTTATTTAGTAATAAACATTGTATACAAAAAATATATAAATACATGTAAGAGCCGATGCATCATAACTATACCCCACCTAATACTACTTTATGACCAAGGTTCATCAAAGTTTACATCTTTGCTTCCTGTGATTAAATTACCGGTAGCTATACTACAGAAGCAGGGGAATGAATTTTTTGTTAATTTGTCATCCAAAACGATTTCATTGTTTTAAAAGTAATTTTATTTCATTATACATTCTTAAGAATGTTGTGTGTGATTTAATATAAGATACGAAATACTGGAATTGTTGCAAGAGGATTATTCAAGCCATTGTTCTGACCCCATAACCTCACAAATATCGACTTCAAAGATTTCAAATTAACGGAGTATGGCCATAGCAATCCCGCTGAACAGTTAGGTCAAGCTACTAGTCCAGAATATTTATCAGAAAATATGTTATATGTTTAAGAGTGCTAAGGCTACGTAATGAACATTAGACAGAAAACTTCCTCCAGGACATTGAACGAATTTGGTGGCGATAGTGTAATAATATGGAAAGTGGCATTATTCTAAAATGATATTGTAACTGTATTAATCAGTAATCTTACATTAGGCTGAATGTAATTGCCTCATATATAAAATATCCTGTATATCAAGACAAATCTGAGTTGACATGGCAAGCTTCTTTTCCCAATCTCGTTCCTCACTTCATTAATATGTCACTAACTAAATGTTAAACTAAAAATTTCCAAATTTCTGTCGGAAAAATATCTGAAGTAAACTTGTTATGAAAATATTGTCCATTACCAATTATTTTTACATAACTTTCCACTGTTGCTGCTAAATTTTTCAAGACATAATTTTAAATCAGAAACCATTCATTAAAACCCAGTCTGAATTACTTAATATGATAATAAAAAGATAAAAAATTAACATGCCAAAATGACTTTATACACAAACTTTGATATCAAAAATTACTGTTATCACATTTTTTCAGGAATTTCCAGATGTGAAATCAGCTGTCTAGAAGGAGGAAGCAACCCCTGTCAACCAGTCACATTCATCGTACAATGTAAACCCTATTTATTGATCAGGTGGACAAAATACTCAATACATATATGAGAAATAAATAAATAGCTGCTGATGCATAATATAAAATACTCATCATCCCCTCCCCCCTTTTTCAATCTGTCATTGGTAAAATATTAAAATATCCACCATGACGTTTCAGGGCAGAAACCAGAAATTCATGTAAGGAAGTTTGTGACTGGTCTCCTCCCCCTCTAAGAGTTTATTTTCCATTGAGGGGGTGGGTGGGGTCAGGATTAATTAAATTTTATTAGTATTCTCTGCAAATGGTCAATGTGTAATCACTTAATTATTTTCATGAGGGGTTAATGTTTGTTGCTTTTATATACCATGAAGATATCCCAAATCCACATACCCCATAACATGTGATAAGATAAACTGCCCACAATGCTGATTCTTCAATTTAATTGTGCAATATTTCTGTTTACTATTTAGCCATATCAAAGCATGCAATTTATAACATATTAGAAGAATGTTCATATAAACATTGGACTTTTAATGATCAATAATTTTTTCTTTATCAATGAGATATAATGAGATAATAATTACGATGTGCAACAACTTTGTGATTATTTTATCAGAAAGTGGTAAACAGGCTTTGTGAAACAATATACGTAGTAAAGTTGTTGTCATCAGTATCTTACATTGTACTTAACTTCATCTAAAACATTTGATTGAGGATACCTAAGTTTTCTACAAATTGAGAGATTTAAATTACATGTATCTATCATAAAAACATTTTGTACAAATTTTAATGATCAAGGAAATTTTGTTAAGTTAGCATAAAAATAGATTGCACATGTTTTCTTATAATAATATATCTACTCTTTAGTTTCATTGCTACACAAGTTTAACAAGAAATGAATCACTGACAGTTATGTATCTCAGCCACTTCTGTGGAGTTGTCTGCTCTTGATTTACAATTTTCACAGTTTTTATCTTCATCCCTGAAAGAAGATGGCCAGAAATTTCAAACTCCATTCTAAGAGGTCCAACATCTTCCCTGTTTAGTGCACCGCTTTGACTAATCAACTAAAAACAAGAATGAAGTAGAAAAATAAATGGTACATTATACATGGATAAAGTATTAATAGTCCAAAGCAGTAAAATCTTTACATCAAAAATTCAAGACTAAAATATTCTTTGGACTTCCTCAAACCCAATTAGAATTTTATTTTAAATAAAAAGTTCAATTTTCTGCCCAACTGAAAATTTGTTGTACTTTGCAAAACTGCTTACAAAACGCTGATTCAACCATCAATAAAACAATGACATTCAATAAAAAAAAGATTCATATGAATTTAAACCAAGTTTGTATGTACATGTTGATTTGACCTACCCTAAACTGAGCGACAGATTCAGTGTGAGGTGCCAATGATTTTAATTTCCATAGAATAGTACTGTCTGTCTTTTCCAGTGTGGCTGTTTGTTCACTGCTGTCTAGGTGCTGAGAAATGCTAAAGTCAGTTAAAAATAAAGGATATAATAATATAGTTGCAGCAAAAGTACAGTGACTGTGTATACAATATTTATAAAATTAATCAATTAAAAATTGCTAGGCTTCTACATACATCCAGTTTTAGTGCATAATTCATATATGCATTTATGTATTAAAGATTATATATCTTAACTCTAATTTCACATTCTATCACCATTAACAAGTACCTTCAGTTAGATAACTTACTTAGACACAGACTGAGGGACCCCAAACTTCAGTCTAAGGTTGACAGAGGTGACAGGTAACATGTTCTTTATCCTCAGACAAACCATCACATCCCTGGAAAAAAGCAAGTACAGCTATAGGGTATCACAATGCTGCAAATTCATTTCAAATTTATTGTCATTTCGGATGTAAAACTGTATTTTTATAAAAGAAAAAATGTGAAATTAGAGGTAAAATGAATTTATAAATGAAAGACTTACATGAGTGTAATACTCACTTCTGTACCAAACTTAAAATAAGCCTAGAAAGCATTTAATTTTAAAAAAAAAAACATACTCTCTACATATCATCTGAAAGAAAGCATTAATAATGCAAATTCTGCTGCTTTAATATTGACAGAATACAGTTGTATGACCTGCTGTGTTCTAGTGGCTGGACTGAGGAGACAAAATGGAAAGGGGAGGTAATGCTGCTTTCTCCACTGACAGAGTAGGACATCAATGTAAACTGTAAGAAGAATTGTAACATATAAAACATAGGACTCTGACTGGTATTCCTGATCAGTTAGCTACCATCTACATGCTGAACCAAACAACATGCTAGCAGAATTAAAACATCTGAGTGTTTATGATTTTTGTGAATGACCCTGATACATCTACATACCTCTCCTATTTGAGGAGAGACTGTCAGTAGACTGGGTGTGTCCACATTGTCCACTTTGGCAGATTCATGGAACACGCATGTATCCAGCTGGACATTGTCTCCATAAGCTGTATTAATTAAAGCAATAATTAAAAATTTAGAAAATGAAGTAAATTGTGAATCAGAGATGTAATAAAGCTGTATTCACAAACAGTCTTAAAAAATGAAAGGTCCATCATTCATTTGTTTCTGGTTTCATACCTTTAATTCTGGGATTCCGTTGAACAATGATGTTGTTGTTTAAAATGACCTTGACCTGAGGACTGCCAAAGAGAAAGTTTTTGACCTTCATAGCACCATTGACCTCAAGACGTGAAACACTCCCCTGCAAAGAAAAAGTTGTTTTACATGTATTAAAATATATATAGAAAACTATATAAAAATCATTTTGTCCAAGGATCTTATATACAACATGTTAGAATATCAAATTGAGTTCTTTTAAGATATTGCAAAATTATTCAAATTAAGAGAATAATAATTTGCAAATGGACTGTTGTTCCAGAGTTTTAACAAGAGACGTTTGTAAAACACTTAATATGCCCCCTCCCCCAAAATTGGATTTTTTCTAAGTCCAAAAGGGCATAACTCTGTCTAAAATGGTGCAACCCAAAACATATACTTGACCTAGATATTCAGCTGAAAAATCTGTATACTAAATTTCATTTCAATATGTGCAACCTCTGCAAAAAAATGAAAAGAAACTGCAATTATGTGGAATTTTCTAAGTCCAAGGGGCATAACTCTAACAAAAAGGTTGCGATCCTGACCAAAACAGAACTTAATCTAAATATTCATCTGAAAAATCTGTATACTAAATTTCATTTCAACCATGCAACCTCTGCAAAGAAAATGATCGGAAACTACAAATAAGTGGAATTATTCTAAGTTGAAAGGACATAAGTCTAAGAAAAAGGATGCGATCATCCCCAAAATAAAATGTGACCTTGATATTTATCTGATATATCTGTATACTAAATTTCATTTCAAATGTGCAACCTCTGCAAAAAAAAAAATGAAAGAAAACTGCAAATAAGTGGAATTTTTCCAAGTCCAAGGGCATAACTCTAAAAAAAAATGGTGCGATCGTACCCAAAACAAAACTTGACCTTGATATTCAGCTCATGAATCTGTATACCAAATTTCATTTTATTATGTGCAACCTCTGCAAAGAAAATGAACAGACACTGCAAATAAATGGAATTTTTCAAGTCTAAGGGGCATATCTCTGTAAAAAATGGTTCAATCATACCGAAAACAGAAGATGGCCTAGATATTTACCTAAAAAATCTGTATACCAAATTTCATTTCAGTACGTGTAATGGTTGTGAAGAAAATGAATGGAAACTAAATGGACCAACAGACTGACGGACAGCAGCAAAGCAATATGCCCTCCCTTCTTCGAAGGGGGGGGGGGCATAAAAATATTAATGTATGATAGCTGCTTGTCATAAAAATTAGTGGCTTTTATATGATATTTACAATTGACATTTGAATTTACAAAGTAAAACTGTATTCTCTCAACTTTCTTTGGAGTACATGTACCACTATTATTGTTTAAAATATAGAGTAGTCAAATTGAAAAGAAATAAAAAAAGATAAACTTACATCAGCATTTATAACACTTGTGATCTTTTCTATGACATCCACATAGAGTTCATTCTTTCTCTTATCCTGAAATTATAACTTGTAATATAAATTCTTCAAAGCAAATTGAAAATAATGGATATTAATTATTGCAATATTTTATTCTTCTCTATCTCCATGAAAAAGGTGCAGAAAAAATATGCATGACTTCACAGTAATTTTAATTTTAAATCCCTTCTACAAGGAAGTAAAATAAGATTGTACAGGTATAAACACGATATGTGGGTCACTTGACATAGATAATAGATATAGATACACAAGCTGGGGTGTTTTTAGCAACAAGATCGATAGGACACCTGCCATTACCATCAAAGCCAGGTAGTATCTTCATTGATTCTGTAACATTTGCATTATTGTAAGTTCTAATATTTTCCTTAAAAATTCAATTTTAAGAATTCATGTCAACATGATTTGTGTCCTATTTTTATAACCGAGTCATTGGTTCAAGTATGTGTGAAAAAAAAATGGCTGATCTCTGTAATGATCCAGGGACAAGATAACAAATACAAGAAAGTGTGATCTAAATAGAGAAATTCTTAATTTTTAGTTCTGAACATAAACTGATTAATAAAAAAGTCTGGTACATATTATGTGAGAATGAATTGCTATTTCTTAAACAAATTTTATTTGCATGATCCAGATATAGAAATAACATTTGACCCTCTTGTCAATCACCAGTTTTGCTGTACAATGTTTTTTTTTTCTACGTACAAATGAAACTCTTGTCTTTTTGACAATCATGTAACTTTAACCAAGTTGAAGGAAAATAGCATGATTAAAAGAAATTCTTTGTTCATTCTTAACCCCCCCCCCCCCACACACACACAAACAAAAGCACTCTGTCTTTTAGGAAACAATTTGGACACCAGAATTGATCATCGACACAAATCATATAAGTGTATAAATATTACTAGTATTTACCAATGCAATTTGTTACTATATTAAGTTAAACAGAGTTCAATATGTTACATACTAAATAGGGCTGGGCAATAATATCGATATTTCAATATATTGCAATACAATGACGAACAATATCGTATCACAATATTGATTTTCTAATATCGATATATTGGCAATATGCTTAGATTAAGGAATTTTGTGATTATATATAGAAATGAATGTATGAAAGTTTGTTACTAGTATTAAGCCAAACAGTAAGTCAGAAGTTGTTTTGTGGGAACATTTCAGAGCATAACTTAAGGAGGAATGCCACACCAACTTTTTATTTTATAGATCTTTGAGTCATCCTTTGTAAACAAGGGTTTCAGCATTGAAAGGCCGACATTAGCTCTTAATTATGTAATATGAATTTTTTTGTATTTTTTCGAAGAAAATGAAAAAAATTATTTACATCAAAATGATATGCTTTCTTGTGAAAATTATGCTGTAAATGAATGCATCACATGAATATCTAATAAAATATGTAAAGAAAAGCTGTATAGATATTAAAATATTTTAAATAAAAAAATATTTATGAAAATAAAACACATAATTTGTGAATATTTTTCAAACTTGTGGTTAAAATCTTCTTAAAACCAGTCACAACTGAGGAGAACATGTTCGTTAATCATATTTATAAAAGAAATTGAAACGAAATAGCCACATTTTTGAGAAATTATTTTTTTTTAATTTTGGCCAATCCCGATCAAAATTAAACCGATCCCGACCATAATTGTACAACTATTGGAAATAAATAACATTTCCCCAATAACAGTAGTCTGATTAGGTGTAATAAGGGTTAAAACATTATTGACCTTGACAATAAAATAGATTTCTTCATTGTAAATACACGAAGAAGCAATAAATTATTATTTTATTTATTTTGTGTTAATTTTGATCAGGATCAGTTTAATTTGATCGGGTTAGGTCCAAATATTAAAAAAAATTAATTTCTCTAAAATTTCTCAATTTCTTTTTAAAATATGATTGACAAACATGTTCTCCTAAGTTGTGACTAGTTTTATGGTGTTTCTAACCATAGGTTTAAAAGATATTTACAAAAAATGTGTTTTATTTTCATAAATAATTTCTTATAAAAAATATCAAAAAGTCTAACCAGCTTTTCTTTACATATTTTATTAGATATTCATGTGATGCATTCATTTACAGCAAAATTTTCACAAGAAAGCATATCATTTTGATGTAAATAATTTTTTTCATTTTCTTCGAAAAAATACAAAAAAATTCATATAAAATAATTAAGAGCTAATATCGGCCTTTCAATGCTGAAACCGTTGTTAACAAAGGATGACTCAAAGATCTATAAAATAAAAAGTTGGTGTGGCATTCCACCTTAAATGAAATCAACAAGATTTTTTTATGAGTGGGTTATTTATCATAGTTATGCACATTCTGCATGTAATTTAGTAAATATAGTAAGAAAATGCCATTTAAATTACATTAAAAATATTGCAATACATATCGCAATACAGTTATAAATATCGCAATATATCGCAATACGAAATCTCGGGCCAATACCCAGCCCTAATACTAAACAAGTTAAAGTAAATTTAAGTTTTTTGTAAAGTTTTCCTAAGACAAACTGCCCTATAAGTGTCACACTAACTCTATATTTCAGAGTCACAAGTTCAATCATGGACCCCCGTACCAGTGCCCAGGACGTGATGCGATGTGACCTGTGTGAGACCGCTGTGGTACAGATGCACTGTGATACATGTCTTGTCAACCTGTGTAAGGCCTGTGTGGGAGAACACATATCTGCTGACCTCGCAAAACCTCATAAAATTGTTGATTTCAAGGACAGAAAAACAATTCCTATCTACCCTGGATGTACATCTCATGATAAAGAACGCTGTAAAATGTACTGTAAGCAATGTTACATTCCTGTTTGCAATAAGTGCATTGCATCTGATCAGCATTTAGATCATAAATTATCAGAAATATTGGAAGTTCTAGATGAAAGAAAAGACAAGGTATCCAAAGATCAAACTGAATTAAATGATGTCATTTATCCAACCTACCAAGACATTGCCTCTGATGTACAAACCAGAATGAGTCAATTAGAAAAGGAATATGGAGATCTCTCAACAGCCATAACAAAACATGGAGATAATTGGCACAGAGAAATTGACAAACTTGTCAAGAAACTTAAAGCTGAAGTTGATGAAATGAAAAACACACAGATACAAACACTACAGAAACAACTTGAAGAAATAAATAAGACAATGTCTGACATCAAGGATGAAAGCAATTCAATTGACAAAGCTGTTACTTCTAACGATGTTTCCAAACTATTTACCATTACATGCAATGTAGATAAGTATAAGCAGCTACCACATAAACTTATTCTCTCCTCACCTTCATTCTCTCGAGGAAGAATCAATGGAGAGCAACTTAGTAAGCTGTTTGGAGCTTTATCATTAACATCCCCATATACAGAAAAGAATGGCTACAGCATAAAAGAAACACATCACAAATCACCAGAGGCTGGATCCTCTCCTCCTGTCAAACAGCTGCTTGATGAACCAGAGACTGTCACTACCATACACTGGGTATATATTCCTTTACAATGTGGCCTGTCTGAGTGATGAAGAAATCTGGACCATAGGAAAAGAGGGCACCATAAAACTCTTCAGCATCAATCAGGGATCACTAATCAAGTCAATCACAACCAAGTCAGGAAAAAATCCAAATGACATAGCAGTGACAAGTAGTGGAGATCTAGTTTACAGTGATTATGATGATAGAACTGTGAACATTGTGAAGAATGAGAAGATAGAGGAGGTGATCAGACTACAGAACTGGAAACCTAACCGTGTCTGTAATACCTCCTCTGGTGACCTTTTGATTATCATGAACAGTGATGATAACAAACAAACAAAAGTTGTCCGTTACTCTGGCTCCACAGAGAAACAAACCATTCAGTTTGATGATAAAGGTAAAGCTCTCTATTCATCTGGTCCATTTTACAGATATATTACTGAGAACAGGAACCTTGATATATGTGTGTCTGACAGTAGAGCTGAAGCAGTAGTGGTGGTTAATCAGACCGGGAAACTGAGATTTAGGTACACAGGACATACTCCTGCTCCAAAGAATGAACCATTCAGTCCACGAGGAATCACCACAGACAGTCAGAGTCACATCATTACAGCTGATTATAATAATGACTCTGTCCACATCATAGACCAGGATGGACAGTTCCTCCGTTTCATAGACTGTGGACTGAGTAATCCCCGGGGACTGTGTACTGATCCAAATGACAATCTGTTTGTCGCTCAATATAGAAATAAACAAGTGACGAAAATCAAATATCTGCAGTGAAGTCCATCAGTATAGAATAGTCTATACAATTGTGCTGATAGTTAAAAATCTTAATGAACTTAATGCAGATTACAAATGTATAAAACCTTTGTGTTCAACATGTGTTTTGATTTTATAAAATAAATCATTTTCATAAAAATGTTTCAAGCTGTAACACTTAAATGAGTTTTCCACTTTTACATAAAGGAGTATGCAACCTTAAACATGTTGTTTGATAAATAAAATATAAAATACTGTATACGTATTTTTTTCCACGGGGTCATTATTTCGCGGAATCTCAATTTCCATTTAATCCGTGGATTGAAAATTACGCGGATTTCTCAGACTGTCAATATGTGCCTTGCGTTTATATTAAACATGTTTGGACAAATTTCCGCAGAAAATTTGTGACTGCGTATATAGCGTAAATTAATAACTCGCGGAAAAATGTACTCTACAGTATATTAAATTCAAGTTATCCGGTTCAAATCAATTAAATTTAAGAAAATGTTAAAAATGAAAAAAAAAATTGTTTAGACTTTTTTCCTATGGCATACATTGCTTAAGAGTTATTCCCTTAGCCGCCATCTTGTAGGGCAACGTAGTAAATTTACCTCTTTAAGCAACCAGTTTTAAAAATGCATGCAAGAAATATATGGGGGAAAAATTAAAATAAAGAATTAATACGAGCTATAACAAATGTATATTCATTAGACAAAATAAAGGCATCTTTACCCCAGTAGCCAGTATAACAAATTGAACTTGGTTGAATAATAATGGGATCTGTCAATATTGCCGTACAATATGGTGGCTAAGGGGAATAACTCCCATGAAAAATATGTCATAGGAAAAGGGTCAATACATATTCGGAAGAAATTATACATAGTATGTTCAACTTCCTTACATGATAAAGAATATTCTCTGACACATATACACTTTTCATTTTGATGTAAACACACATTGCATAAGACGTTTGAATCAGGAGTTTCTTAGATTGTTCTCTCTGCAGAAGTAACTTCTTTCTAAACTTTTTAACACCACCTCCACAAAAAAGCAGCTCCTGGTTTTATTTTTTACTTAATAAAGATAAAATTATCTTGCTTTAAGTCTTTAAAGTTTTAGAATGGCATCCATAAAACTGAGAGAAAAAAAACAATTCAAATTAACTTAATTTTGCTTCAACTACAATTCAAATTAACTTAATTTTGCTGCAAGCCCTATTCAAATTAACTTATTTTTGCTGCAACCGAAATTTTATTGACCTCAAAGATTCATTAAGAAGTAACAAATGCTGCAAGGTCCAAAATAATTCTCCATTGAAGTGACTGACTTTTTGCTCTATATTTTTTTAAATTAAATAATGCATATCTTCTGGACAGAGGAACCTATGACAGGTCTATCTGTGGCTGGGATATGTCTGGTCTTTGTCTCTATACCAAACTGAAAAATATAGTCTGGCTCTTAATGAAAACTCTATGCAAATTTGAATAGAAACATGTGTACAGTCACTGGGACATACGAATATCATTTGAGAAATGTCCTTTTGTTCTATTTTTTTAATTTTTAAATTTATATGCCTACCTTCTGGACAGAAGAACCTATAAAAGGTCTGTCGGTGGCAGGGATAGGCGTGGTCTTTAATTGTTTCTATACCAAACTGAAAAAAAGTCGGCTCTTTAATTAAATGTAACAATTAAACAACTTTATTTCTACAAGCATGATTTAATAGATAACGGTAAAAAAAGACATACCACAATTAAAAGTATTTAACAGTGATGTTTTTAATATCATTAAATAATCAAAAGGTTATCTGGGTAAATTGTGTAAATTGCGGGAAATTGTTTTGGTAATATACATTGTATACAAAAAGTTGAATGAATACATGCCAGATGAATCAAAGCTATACCCCACCTAATTCTACGTTTTGACCAAGGATCATCAAAATTTAAATCTTTGCTTTCTGTGATTAAATTACCGGTAGCTCTACTGCAGAAGCACACATTTAATAGGGATGACATTTTTGTTAATTTGTTTATCGAAAAATTCTTAAGAATGTGTGTGATTTAATATAAGATACGAAATACTGGAATTGTTGTAAGAGGATTAATCAAGCCATTGTTCTGACCCCACAACCTCACAAATATCGACTTCAAAATTTCAAATTAACAGAGTATGGTCATAGCAATCCCTCTAAACAGTAAGGTCAAGCTACTAGTCCAGAATATTTATCAGAAAATTTGTTATAAGTTAAGAGTGTTAAGGCTACTTAATAAGCATTAGACAGAAAACTGCCTCCGGGACATTGAACGGATTTGTTGGCGGTAGTGTAATCATATGGAAAACGGCATTATTCTAAAATGATATTGTAATTGTATTATTCCGTAATCTTAAATTAGGCTGAATGTTATTGCCTCATATATAAAATACCCTGTTTATCAAGACGAATCTGAGTTGACATGGCAAGTTTCTTTTCCCAATCTCGTTCCTTACTTCATTGATATGTCACTAACTAAATGTTAAACTAAAGAATTTCCAAATTTCTGTTGGAAAAATGAGAGAAAAATATCTGAAGTAAACTTAATATGAAAATATTGACCATTATCAATTATTTTTACACAACTTTCCACTATTGCTGCTACATTTTTCAAGACATAATTTTAAATCAGAAACCATTCATAAAAAAAAACCCGGTCTGAATTACTTATGATAATAAAAAGATCGAAAATCAAAAATGACTCTCTACACAAACTTTCCTATCAAAAATTACTGTTAAGACATTTTTTCAGAGGATCTTAACTATAATCTGGAATTTCCAGAAGTGGAATCACCTGCCTAGGAGGAGGAAGCAACCCCTGTCAACCGGTCACATCCATCGTACAATGTATACCCCATTTATTGATCAGGTGAACGAAATACTCAATACATATATGAGAAATAAATAAATATAGGTGCTGATGCATAATATAAAATACTCATCACCCCCTTCCCTCCTTCAACCTGTCATTTGTAAAATATTAAAATATCCACCATGACGTTTCAGGGCAGAAACCAGAAATTCATGTAGGGAAGTTTGTGACTGGTCTCCTCCCACTCTGAGTGTTTTTTTTTTCATTGAGGGGGTGGGTGGGGGTCAGGATTAATTTTATTAGTATTCTCTGCAATTGGTCATTGTGTAATCACTTAATTATTTTCATGAGGGGTTAATGGTCATTCTTCAATTTAATTATGCAATATTTCTGTTTACTATTTAGCCATATCAAAGATCAAAGCATACAATTTATAACATATTAGAAGAATGTTCATATAAATATTGGACTTTTAATGATCAACAATATTTTCTTTATCAATGAGATATAATGAGATAATAATTACGATGTGCAACAACTTTGTGATTATTTTATCAGAAAGTGGTAAACAGGCTTTGTGAAACAATATAGTAAAGTTGTTGTCATCAGTATCTTACACTGTACTTAACTTCATCTAAAACATCTGACTGAAGATATCTAAGTTTTCTACAAATTGAGAGATTTTTAAATTACATGTATCTATCACAAAAACATTTTGTACAAAATGTAATGATCAAGGAAATTTTGTTAAGTTAGCATAAAAATAGATTGCACATATTTTCTTATAATAATATAATATCTACTCCTTAGTTTCGTTGCTACACAAGTTTAACAAGAAATGAATCACTGACAGTTATGTATCTCAGCCACTTCTGAGGAGTGGTCTGCTCTTGATTCACAATTTTCACAGTTTTTATCTTCATCCCTGATAGAAGATGGCCAGAAATTTCAAACTCCATTCTAAGAGGTCCAATATCTTCCCTGTTTAGTGCACCGCTTTGACTAATCAACTAAAAACAAGAATGAAGTAGAAAAATAAATGGTATAATTCTTTGGACTTCCTCAAACCCAATTAGAATTTTATTTTAAATAAAAAGATCAATTTTCTGCCCAACTTAAAATTTGTTGTACTTTGCAAAACTGCTTACAAAACGCTGTCTCAACCATCAATAAAACAATGACATCTAATAAAAAAAAGATTCACATGAATTTAAACCAAGTTTGCATGTACATGTTGATTTGACCTACCCTAAACTGAGCGACGGATTCAGTCTGAGGAGCCAATGATTTTAATTTCCATAAAATAGTACTGTCTGTCTTTTCCAGTGTGGCTGTTTGCTCACTGCCGTCTAGATGCTGAGAAATGCTAGTGAATTAAAAATAAAGGATATAATAATATACTTGCAGCAAAAGTATACAATATTTATAAAATTAATCAATTAAAAATTGCTAGGTTTCTACATACATCCAGTTTTATTGCATAAGTCATATATGCTAATGCATTTATGTATTACAGATTGTATCTTAACCCTAATTTTACATTCTATCGCCATAAACACGTGAATTCAGCCGGATAACTTACTTAGACACAGACTGAGGGACCCCAAACTTCAGTCTAAGGTTGACAGAGGAGACAGGTAACATGTTCTTTATCCTCAGACAAACCATCACATCCCTGAAATAGTATAACATTGCACAGCTATAGGGTGGTATTATGCTGCATAATCAGTCTTTATTGTGATAAGGATCTAAAACTGATTTCATGAAAATTTGTGTGAAACTAGAATTCAAATGAAATGAATTTATGAATGAAATATATACATGAATGTAGTATTCAGTTTATTGTACCAAACTCTAAATACCCCTTGAAAGCATAAAATTGAAAACAGAACTTCTTCCTTCTCTCTACATATCATTTTTTTTTTAAATTCCTCTGCTTTAAAATTGACAAAATACAGTTATATGACCTGCTGTGTTCTAGTGGCTGGACTGAGGAGACAAAATGAAAAGGGGAGGTAATGCTGCTTTCTCCACTGACAGAGTAGGACATCAATGTAAACTGTAAGTAGAATTGTAACAAATAAAACATAGGACACTGACTGGTAATCCTGATCAATTAGCTATTACCTATACACTGAACCAAACAACGTGCTAGGAAAGTAACAACATGCTAGTGAAAGTGACAATATTTCAGTTAAGATTTTGTGAATGGCATGATACATCTACACACCTCTCCTATCTGAGGACAGATGGTTAGTACACTCGGTGTGTCCACATTGTCCACTTTGGCAGATTCATGGAACACACAGGTATCCAACTGGACATTGTCTCCATAAGCTGTATTAATTAATGTAATAATTAAAAATTTTAGAAAATGAAGTAAAATTCTGAATTAGAGATGTAATGAAGATGTATTGACAAACCTCTTAAAAAAATGAAAGGTCCATCTCTCATTTTTTTCTGATTTCATACCTTTAATTTTGGAATTCCGTTGAATTATAATGTTGTTGTTTAAAATGACCTTGACCTGAGGACTGCCAAAGAGAAAGTTTTTGACCTTCATAGCACCATTGACCTCAAGACTTGAAACACTCCCCTGCAAAGAAAAAGTGGTTTTGCATGTATTAAAAAGATATAAAGAATGTAAAAAATCATTTTGTCAAAGGATATTATATACAATATGTTAAAATATCAACTTGAGTTCTTTTAAGATATTGCAAAAATATTCAAATTAAGAGAATGTTAATTTGCAAATGGACAATTGTTCCTGACCAGAGTTTTACATATATTTCAGTAAATTAAATATAAATATTTACATTCGCTGTGTTTTTCTAGTAAGCCAACTGTGAAATTGATTTAAAAATCATTTTCGTGTATACTCACACGTAGAAATATACACGGAGAAATGTGCGTTACCGTGACGTCACAATAGAGCTACAGCGACGTTAGTAAAAGTTTAACAATATAGGGCAGCGAGAAATTCAAGTATTGAGTATATTTTCGGTGCTTCCAAACATGTAAAATGTAAATATAAGGAATGTTTTTAAGTTTAGTGTGAATTATTGGTGTGAGAATCACACAGACTTGCACGTAGGCATATTTTTCCTGAAGCGCTATAATATATTTAATGTATGAGGGCTGCTTGTCATAAAAAAGTGGCTTTTATGTGATATTTACAATTGACATTTAAATTTACAAAGTAAAACTGTATAGCTCTCAACTTTCTTTGGAGTACATATACCACTACTATTGTTTAAAATATAGAGTAGTCAAATTGAAAAGAAATAGAATTACAACAAAAAATAAATAAACTTACATCAGCATTTATAACACTAGTGATCTTTTCTATGACATCCACATAAAGTTCATTCTTTCTCTTATCCTGAAATTTTAACTTGTAATATAAATTCTTCAAAGCAAATTGAAAATAATGGATATTAATTATTATTGCAATATTTTATTCTTCTCTATCTCCATGAAAAAGGTGCAGAATAAATATGCATGACTTCATAATAATTTTAATTTTACATCCCTTCTACAAGGAAGTAAAATAATGTTGTACATGTTGTATGTGGGTCACTTAACATAGCTAAAAGATCTAGATACATAAGCTGGTGTGTTTTTAACAACAGCATAGGACACCTGCCATTACCATCAAAAGTCAGGTAATATCTACATTAATTTTGTAACATTTGCATTTTTATAAGTTCTAATATTTTCCTTGAAAATTCAATTTTAAGAATTTTAAGAATTCATGTAAACTTGATTTGTGTCCTACTTTTATAACCGAGTCATTGGTTCAAGTATGTGTGAAAAAAAATGGCTGATTTCTGTAATGATCCAAGGACAAGATAACAAATACAACAAAGTTTGATCTAAATAGAGAAGTTCTTAATTTATAGTTCTGAACTTAAACTGATTTTAAAAAAGTCTGGTACATATTATGTGAGAATGAATTGCTATTTCTCAAACAATTTTTATTTGCATGATGCAGGTATACAGAAGACATTTGACCCTCTTGTCAATCACCAGTTTCTGCTTCCTATTTCCTTATTTTTTCTACATAACTATGGAACTATTGTCTTTCTGAAAATATGTTACTTTACCCATGTTCAAGGTAAATAGCATGATTAAAAGAAATTCTTTGTTCATTCTTACCTCCCCCCCCAAAAAAAGGCACTCTGCCTTTCAGGAAACAACTTGGAAATCAAAATTGATTATCATGCAACACAAATCATTTTAGTGTATAAATATTACAAGTATTTACCAATGCAATTTGTTACTTTATTAAGTTAAAACAGAGTTCAATATGTTACATTGTTCACACGGTTAAAGTAATTTTAAGTTTTCGTAAAGTTTTCATAAGATAAACTAGCTGACTTATAAGTGTCACACTATAACTCTATATTTCAGAGTTGAAAGATTAATCATGGACCCCCGTACCAGTGCCCAGGATGTGATGCGATGTGACCTGTGTGAGACCGCTGTGGTACAGATGCACTGTGATACATGTCTTGTCAACCTGTGTAAGCCCTGTGTAGGAGAACATGTTTCCGCTGATCTCTCAAAACCTCATAAAATTGTTGACTTCAAGAACAGAAAATCTATGCCCCTCTACCCTGAGTGTGTAACTCATAATAAAGACCGATGTAAAATGTACTGCAAGCACTGTAATTTTCCTGTTTGCAATAAGTGTATTGCATCTGATCAACATTTAGGTCATAAATTATCAGAAATATTGGAAGTTCTAGAAGAAAGAAAGGCCAAGGTATCCAAAGATCAAACTGAATTAAATTAAATAAATACAATTTATCCCACCTACCAGGACATTGCCTCTGATGTACAAAACAGAACGAGTCAGTTAGAAAAGGAATATGGAGATCTCTCAACAGCAATAACAAAACATGCTGAAGAATGGCACAGAGAAATTGATAAACTTGTCAAGAAACTTAAAGCTGAACTTGATGAGATGAAAAACACACAGTTACAAACCCTACAGAAACATCTTGAAGAAATAAAGAAGACAATGTCTGACATCAAGTATGAAATCGACTCAACTGACAAAGCTATTACTTCTCATGATATTGCAAAACTATTTAGCACTACATGCAATGTAGATAAATATAAACAACTACCCCATAAAATTATTCTCTCCTCACCCTCATTCGCTCAAGGAAGAATCAATGGAGAGCAACTAAGTAAGCTGTTTGGAACTTTATCATTAACTTCCCCATCTATAGAAAAGAATGGCTACAGCATGAAAGAAACACATCAGAAATCACCAGAAGCCGGATCCTCTCCTCCAGTCAAACAGCTGCTTGATGAACCAGAGACTGTCACCACCATAGACACTGGGTATAAATACCTTTACGATGTGGCCTGTCTGAGTGATGGAGAAATCTGGACAAGTGGAAATGACAACACTATGAAACTCTTCAGCATCAATCAGGGATCAGAACTCAAGTCATTCACAACCAAGTCTGGGAACATGCCATTTGGCATAGCAGTTTCAAAAAGTGGAGATCTAGTTTATACAGATGATGATGATAGAACTGTGAACATTGTGAAGAATGAGAAGATAGAGGAGGTGATCAGACTACAGAACTGGAGACCTAAAGGTGTCTGTAGTACCTCCTCTGGTGACCTTCTGGTTATCATGGACAGTGATGATAACAGACAGTCTAAAGCTGTACGTTGCTTTAGCTCTAAAGTAAAACAAACCATTCAGTTTGATGATGAAGGTAAACCTCTCTATTCATCTGGTCCATTTTACAGATATATTACTGAGAACAGGAACCTTGATATATGTGTGTCTGACAGCATAGTTGGAGCAGTAGTGGTGGTCAATCAGGCTGGGAAACTGAGATACAGATACACTGGACATTCTCCTGCTCCAAAAAACAAAGCATTTGATCCACGAGGAATCACCACAGACAACCAGAGTCACATCCTTATAGTTGATATTTACAATCACTGTATCCACATCATAGACCAGGATGGACAGTTCCTCCGTTACATAGACTGTGGACTGAGTTATCCACAGGGACTGTGTACAGATACAAATAACAATCTTTTTGTTGCTCAATATAGAAATAAACAAGTGAAGAAAATCAAATATCTGCAGTGAAGTCCATCAGTATAGAATAGGCAATACAGTTGTGCTGCTATTTTAAAATCTTTATGAACTTAATGCAGATTAAAATTGTGTCACACCTTTGTGTTCAACATGTGTTTTGATTCAATAAAATAAATCCTTTTCGTGAAATTGTTTCAAGCTGTAACACTTGAATGAGTTTTACCTTTTTACATAAAGGAGTCTGCAACACTGAACATGTTTGATAAATAAAATTTAAAATACAGTAGACGTACTTTTTTCCACAGGGTCATAATTTCGCGGATTCTCAATTTCCGTTTAATCCGCAGATTGAAAATTTTGCGAATTTCTCAGAATGTCACTATATGCCTTGCATTTATTTTGAATACGCTTGGACAAATTTCCGCGAAAAATTTGTGACCGCGTACATACATGTAGCATAAATACCACGTAGGAAAAAGTACTCTACAGTATATTAAATTCAATTTATCTGGTTCAAATCAATTAAAATTTGAGGAAATGTTCAAAATGAAAAAAAATTGTATACATATTATTTATTTAAAAATAGCTATTTTTCTTTCCTTGCAGGATAATAAATAATCATAATTTGATAACTTTGTAACGCGTTTAATTTTAATGGTGTAATTTACAGTATTTTCATAACTTTTATTGATAAACAAATCATATCAATTTCCAATCGTATTTTGACTGGCGCAAGTTTAAGCGTGTATACTTTTAAGTTTTTAAATTTTTAGAATGACCTCTATAAAACTGAGAGAGAAAAAAACAATTCAAATTTACTTAATTTTACTGCAACCCCAATTCAAATAAACTTAATTTTGCTGCAACTGAATTTTTTATTGACTTCAAAGAATCAAAAAGAATTAACAAATGTTGCAAGGTCAAAAATAATTCTCCAAGAGACTGACTTTTTGTTCTATATTTTTTTTTGGATTCAATAATGCATACCTTCTGGACAGAGGAACCTATGACAGGTCTGTCTGTGGCTGTGATAGGGCTGGTCTTTGTTTCTATACAAACTGAAAAAATATAGTCCGGCTCTTACTGTTACAATAATACAACTTTATTTCTTATAACATAATTTAAAAGATAACAGCAAAAAAGAATACATGATTTAAAGTGCTTACATCTAACAGTGATGATTTTAATATCATTAAAAAATCACAAGGTTATCTGGGTAACGGCATGGTGTTTTAAAAACAGTAATTACTGTAGCACTTTACGAATTAACCAATTACACTTGCGATCTCAATCTTGGGAGCTATATAATTAACAAATATTCTTATTTATAAGATGCGTAAAAAACACTAAATAAATGTCTATGCAGTCGTTACATTCTAAAACAAGAGGCCCAGGGGCCACATCGCTCACCTGAGCAATTGGCTAGGGAAAAGCACATATCAGATCAGAACTGAAAGTTTACTGGGGGGGGGGCTTGAATAGTAACCCCCGGGGGTCATGATTTGAACAAACTTGAATTTACACTACCTGAGGATGATTCCACATGAGTGTCATCTTTCCTGGCCCAGTGGTTCTTCATAAGAAGATTTTTTCTATCTTCTGTCGTTAATTGTCTAGCCAGCGTATGGGTATATGGGTAATTTGCATCAATTACAAGTATAATTTATTGACTCTATCGTTGCGGAGAACCGGGCGAGATTTCTTGGCATGTTCATGAAAAAAGTGCAGAAAAATATGCACGACTTTGTAATTATTTTAATTTAAAATCCCTTCTACAAGAAAGTAAAGAAAGTGTACATGTGTAAACCTGATATGTGGGTCACTTGATATGGAATTATAGATACATATTCTGGTGTATGTTTAGCAACAGGATCGATAGGACACCTGCCATTACCATCAAAGTCAGGTAATATCTACATGATTTTGTAACATTCCCATCATTATAAGTTCTAATATTTTTCATTTAAAATTCAATTTTAAGAATTCGTGTTAATATGATTTTGTTTACAAAGTCATATTTTTAAGTGAGTCGGTGCGATAAACCAAAATGGCTGATCTCTGTAACGGTCCAAGAAAGATGACAAAAACAATAATGTTTTATCTTAATATGGAAGTTCTTAACTAATAGTTCTGAACTTAAACTGATTTAAAAAGTGTGGTACATATGTGAGAATGAATTGCTTTTTCTCAAACAATTTTTATTTGCATGATCCAGATATAGAGATGACATTTGACCCTCGATCTTGTTAAGCACCAGTTTCTGCTGTACAAGGTTTTTATGTTTTCCCACTTAATGGAACACTTAATGGAAGGTATAATCAGCTACCACAGAAAATTGTTCTCTCCTCGCCTATATTTACCCCAGTAAGAATACATGGAGAGGAACTTAGTAAGCTGTTTGGAACTTTATCATCAAGTCACCTATCTCTTGAAAAGAACGGCTACAGCATGAAGAAAACACATCACAATTCACTAGAAGCTGGATCCTCTTCTCCAGTCAAACAACTGCTTGATGAACCAGAGACTGTCACCACCATAGACACTGGGTATGGATACCTTTTCAATGTGGCCTGTCTGAGTGATGAAGAAATCTGGACAAGTGGAAATAGAAGCACCATAAAACAGTTCAGCATCAATCAGGGATCACTTCTCAAGTCAATCAGAACCAAGTCAGGACGCAAACCAGAGGACATAGCAGTGACAAAAAGTGGAGATCTAGTTTATACTGACTTTAATGATAGAACTGTGAACATTGTGAAGAATGAGAAGATAGAGGAAGTGATCAGACTACAGAACTGGACACCTGACAGTGTCTGTGGTACCTCCTCTGGTGACCTCCTGGTTATCATGAACAGAAATGATGACACAAAAACAAAAGTTGTCCGTTACTCTTGCTACACAGAGAAACAAATAATTCAGTTTGATGATAAAGGTCAACCTCTCTATTCCTATGGTCCATGTTACAGATATATAACTGAGAACAGAAACCTGGATATCTGTGTGTCTGACTGTGGAGCTAAAGCAGTAGTAGTGGTCAATCAGTCCGGGAAACTGAGATTCAGGTACACTGGATATACTCCTGCTCCAAGAAACAAACCATTCAGTCCACGAGGAATCAACACAGACAACCAGAGTCACATCCTTACAGCTGATTATAACAATGACTGTATCCACATCATAGACCAGGATGGACAGTTCCTCCGTTACATAGACTGTGGACTGGACGCTCCAATGGGACTGTGTACAGATACAAATGACAATCTGTTTGTTGCTCAATATAGAAATAAACAAGTGAAGAAAACCAAATATTTGCAGTGAAGTCAATAAGTATAGTATAGGCAATACAATAGTGTTATTTTTTTTAATGTGAATCACGATTATGCAGATTATATGTGTCACACCTTTGTGTTCTAAATGTGTCTTGATTTCAAAAAATAAATCTATTTCGTGAAAATATTTCAAGCTATAACACTTAAATGAGTTTTCCCCTTTTACATAAGTGAGTATGCAACACTGAAAAAATATACATGTATTTACAGATTAAATCAGAAATTAAACAAATTTGTATATTAAAATATCTTATATGATCAATAATATTCTTTGACACATACTTCTTTTTCATTTTGATGTAAGCACACAAACATAACAGAAGAGATTATCTGTATCAGAGGACGCTCATAGATTGTTCTGAGAAGTACTTAATCCTTTGATTTCGCCCCACCAAAATAAAGCAGCTCCTTTATTTTCTCAATTTGATAAAGATAAAAAAGTTTGCTTTAATTCTCTAGGTCTCGAAAGATTTAGAATGGCCCCTGTAAAACTGACAAGGAAAAAAACCCAATTCAAATTACTGAATTTTGCTGCAACCGAATTTTTATTGACTTCAAAGAATCATTAAGAATGAGCAAATGTTGCAAGGTCCAAAATACTGTAAATATATTATGTTAAACATGTATGATATTTGGCGGAAATTGACTTTTGAACAAGTTAGCGTTGATTTGATTTAGCGAATTTCTTTATATTCTTATTTATGTGTATATGTGCAAGAGATTTAAAAAATGAATTTAGTTTTTGAACATTCTTGAGGTTATGAACTACGACACTTCACGCCGGCATATTTCATGAAGCGATTTATCTGTTATTTATCTGTTATTTTTAAAGCAAAACAGAATGCAATATATTTTTTGACATCAAGTGCAGTACTATGAAGTAACAATGGAGATATATATTCATGCTTATTTGTGGTGCATATGTAATATAGTTCATGAGAAAATGAACTGCATTTTATTTTGTAAAAAAATCATAGGGGAAATGTATTGGAAATGTAAATATTTAGTGTTGTACTTTATTTAGCCGTCGCGGCGTTCCGCCATAACCGCTAAAAAGAATATACAGCCAAATGTATTACGTTTGCATTAATTCTCCAAGATTGACTTTTTGTTCTATATGTTTTTCAGTATTAAATTTTGTATACCTTGTGGACAGACGAACCTGGGGTAGCTGGGGTAGAGGTCGTCTTTGTTTCTATACCAAACTGAAAAATATAGTCCAGATCTTAATGCAATCTCTCTGCAAATCTAAAGTGTATTTATTAAGGTCAGTAAATGCACTGCAGAAGTCATTAATTTTATAAAATTTGTATTTTTATGGTCAAACATTCACTGTATATGAAAAAATACTAATTTGATGGGATTCAATTTCATGGTTGGTGGAATTAAATAAACGTGAACTTTGTAATTTTATTTATTCATTTAGAACTTGGTTTTGAGAGTCTGCTGAAGACTATGATAAAATCAACGAAAATAATCTTCTCGTGATAATATGCAATTTCACATAAATATAAAGTTAGCCATTATAACTAACTAGGTGGCAAAATTGTTTCCAGGTTTGTGTAAATCTAGTATGTGACATGGTTAACCAATTTTTAACTGCACTCACCACCCGTGATGTCATATCCTGTGTTGGTTATTTTTAACTACATTCACCACCCGTGAGTTGGCTGTCGATCTGTTTTATTCTAATCAGTACCGATGTTGACTGAATATATGAGACTGTAGTCTGTAGTCGACAGGTGGTTATAGCTAAAACTCTGTGTCAAAGACTTTATAAAAACTACACTCTGAACATAAACTCTGGCTAACAGGTCATTTATGTAATTGGAAACTTTTTAGCATAAATACACACGTGTTAGCATGCAAACCTTTAAACCTTTTAGCTTGCAAACCTTTAAATGAATTATCCAGAACTTATTCTAAAATGATATTCATTTTAATAAGAGGCCTTGAATAAGGTTTAATGTTATTGCCTTATATACAAGTATAAAAAGTGTAATGCTTCGTGCCGTGGATATCGGCCTGGATAGCTCAATCGGTAGAGCACCTGACTAGTGATACAGGGGTCCCGGGTTCGATTCCCGGTCCAGCCATACATTTTCTCCTTTCCTGTTACAGATTTGGTGCCGTTGACCACCCCTGGAATTGCAGGTGAAAGTCCTGCCAGGGGCAATAAGAACTTGGGTTGTGTCTTCGAGGGCGAAGACCATTTAAGTAGGGAGGAATGTAATGGTTCGTGTCGTGGATATCGGCCTGGATAGCTCGCTCAATCGGTAGAGCACCTGACTAGTGATACAGGGGTTCCGGGTTTGATTCCCGGTCCAGCCATACATTTTCTCCTTTCCTGTTACAAAAGTAGGTATGTCAACGAGTAGTCGAGTACCCGGTTAACCGGGTACTCGATCGAACGTCTGAGTATCGAATATTAAAATCGATACTCGGTTACTCGGATATGTATATTTTTAAATATTTTTAGGCTTATTTATTAGTGCATTAAAACATCGGTTTTAAACCGTTAATGTTCATTGCACTTGTACATACAGAAATTAGGGTTTCCTGTGCCTCTAATGATCGTTATCGCCTGTGGCAGTGTTTATACAGTAATTACCATGACCAAGGACCTGCTACCTCACAGGCTTTTCTCACCTTCGGCTGTCTTTTACCCATATCTTTAGTTTTCTCTAATTATTTGTTTTCATTGAACATCGTTTAAGGTATTTTATGTTTAAATAAATTAGATAATTTTGTCAATTCTCCAGAAGCCGTAAATTCTCGGGGAATACATTCAGACGATATTGCACGTGAGATTGTTGATATGGATGCCTTTGATTACGTGCCCATTAATGCAAATGGTTGAATGCAAAGACTTTAAAAATCTTATGTCTACCGTTGCACCAAACTACAACATACCGTCTCGTAATTTTATGAAATCTATGATCGAAAATGTACGAAGACAGTAAATCCGATCTGTTAAAGGAGAATTTGATCAAGTTTATACTGTACATGTAGCTCTGACGACTTATCACTTAGACGTAAAGGCCGGTATACACAATGAGATTTGTAGTATAATACAAGTATTATAATACTTTTGAATTATAATACTTTCTTGTACTCACGCTAATACATATCTTATAAGATTGTAAATGAACTACTTATTTCCACGTGCCCCCCCCCACCATATTTCTCTCTTTTTCAATATAATAGAAATGGAAGATGAGGTTCTGATAGCAGTGTCTATCATCGGATTATGCACTGCTTGATTTATTCCACAAGTCCTCTACCCCTTCCAATAAAACCACGAACTTTTTGATGTCTTTACTTTTAAATTCTGCCATTGTTATTTACCATGTGCTTTCTTAGTAATTATAAAAATAGGTTGACCCCTGGTGTCATTACATTTCATTGGTTGAAAGTGATAGGTAGGTTAAGACTTGTATTAGGAAATAAAGTCTTATGATACACTGTATTAAGGGTGTATACACAATAAGATTTTGTATTATAATACAAATCTTATAATACAAATCTTACCGTGTATACCGGCCTTAAAACGCATCAACGTTACATTATAATTAGAGAACAGAATATTATTTTAAACAAAACCACTGTGAGCCATTTATGATTTTATTTCTCGTATTTATCTGATAAATAAATTGAACTTTGAAAAAGTGTTAGATTAAATTTCGTCGGGCACAAAGTGGTCATAGTTGTTACAACACATTTACAGGTAAACCTCCAATCGCATCATCTCGGGTCTTTCCGTCAGAGGTCGGGAAAAAAACCTCTAATGTATTAACATCACCGGATATTAAAAATTTATACATTTCCGGTTTATTCAAATATCGGATAGACGATGTTAGAAGTCTCTTCTATAGTTTATTTTAGGTAATATCATTACATTGAATAAAGTTAAACTCCTTATTGTACAGATAAAAGGTCTCCATGCATTTATTTCAAAGATGGCGTCTTCCATATACATTCGAGGTTCGTTTTTCCGCTTGTTGGAAAGGCCCGAGAAGTTGCGATTGGGTAAACCTCCTTTCAGACCATGTGGTTTCATTTGTACAAGAGTTTACAATGTTTTACAGTTAACAATTAACTTGCTCATATTTATTTAGACTTTTGATTGGAAAAACGTCCAAGTAACCGAGTATTAAAAATTGACCGATTTGACATCCCTAATAAAAAGTCTGACCTGGCCTGGGGCCATAAAACTTAGACGAGCTCACTTTTGATCTCAGTCTCACTTTTTCCAAAGGAATATATAGTGGAAAAGTGAGACTGAGATCAAAAGTGAGCTCGTCTAAGTATGGCCCCCAGGCCTGTATATTAAGACACATCTGAATATTGTCATAACAAGTTTCTTTTCCTAATCTGGTTACTTACTTCATCTACCAACTAACTGTGAAACCAAAATTTTCCAAATTTCTGTTTGAAAAATCAGAGAGAAGTATACTTGTTAAGAAAATATTATCTTTTATGACAATATTTATATTAACTGTTCACTGTTGCTGCTAAATTTTTCAAGACAGAATTTAAAATAAGAAACCATTCATTAAAACTCAGTCTGAATTACCTATGCTAATAAATCGAAAATGGGCAAACCAAAATGACTTTCTACACAAAATCTGCTATAAAAATTACTGTTATCCCCAATTTTTCATCAGATCTAACCAATAATCTGTTATTTCCAGATGTCGGATCATCTGCCCAGGAGGACAAAACAACCCCTGTCAACCAATCACATTCATCGTTCAATGTAAGCCCAATTTATTGATCACGTAGACGAAATATTCAATAGGCCCTACATATACGACAACAACAAAAAAACTGCTGACGCATAATATGATATACCCTCATTACCAACTAAAAGCTTATTGGACCACGGATGGAAGGGGGCTATAATATTAATTTTCATGAGAGGTAAATGGTTGTTGTTTTTATAGCATGAAGAAATCGCACATCCACATTGCCCTACGGAATAGTTAAATCTAATTTATTACCTCAATCATGCACTGATTGAAAAATTTGATATCACAAATATAAGCAACTTTACATTTATAATTACTGTTATTCTTCTACAAGAAAGTAAAAAAAAAAAAGTGAACATGTGTAAACCCCTGATATGTGGGTCACTAGATATGGAATTATAGATACACATTCTGGTGTATGTTTAGCAACAGGATCGATAGGACAACTGTCATTACCAACAAAAGTCAGGTAATATCTACATGATTTCGTGACATTCTCATTATTGTAAGTTCATATATTTTCATTGAAAATTCAATTTTAAGAATTCATGTAAATATGATTTTGTTTACAAAGTCCTATTTTTTTAAGTGAGGCATTGGTTCAAGTAGGTGCGATAAAACAAAATGGCTGATCTCTGGAACGGCCCAAGATCAAGATGACAAAAACAGTAAAATTTTATCTAAA
Source organism: Saccostrea glomerata (assembly GCA_003671525.1). NCBI lineage: Eukaryota > Metazoa > Mollusca > Bivalvia > Ostreida > Ostreidae > Saccostrea > Saccostrea glomerata. Next base: position 1,079,055 of record PRKT01000133.1, on the reverse strand, counting down.
TATAGAAGTTCTCTTAATTGATAGTTCTGAACTTAAACTGATTTTTAAAAAAGTGTGGTACAAAATATTTGAGACTGAATTGCTATTTCTCAAACAATTTCTATTTGCATGATCCAGATAAAGAAATGACATTTGACCCTCGATCTTGTTAATCACCATTTCCTGCTGTACAGTGTTTATATATTCTCCCACTTAATGGAACTTTTGTCTTACTAACGATAATGAAACTTTAACCAAGTTTAAGGAAAAAAGCATCATAAGGAGAAATCATTTATTTGTTCTTAACCCCCACCCCCCCCAAAAAAAAACCCAAAGGCAAATAATTCCGAAACCAAAATTGATCATTCGACACAAATCAGTGTTTCAATCATGCTAGTTAACACCAATGAAAGAAAATATTTCAAAATCGCATGCATATGAAGCGATCTGAATAATTTGTCATTATGAAGCCAAAAAGAGTTTTTATTTATCATAGTTCAAGTAAAACTTTTCATCAAATATTATGACTTATTAGTGACACACTAACTCTTTTCAGAGTCACAAGTTTAATCATGAACCCCCGTACCAGTGCCCAGGACGTGATGCGATGTGACCTATGTGAGACCGCTGTGGTACAGATGCACTGTGATACATGTCTTTTCAACCTGTGTAAGGCTTGTGTGGGGGAGCACATTTCTGCGGATCTCTCAAAACCCCATAGAATTGTGGATTTCAAGGATAGAAAATCATCCCCTATTACCCCGAGTGTACAACTCATGATAAAGAACGTTGTAAAATGTACTGTAAGCACTGTAACTCTCCTGTTTGCACCAAGTGTATTGCATCTGATAAACATTTAGGTCATAAATTTTCATACATATTCGAAGTTCTGAATGAGAAAAAAGACAAACTAAACAAAGATCAAACTGAATTAAATGAGGTAATTTATCCCACCTACCAGGACATTGCCTCCGATGTACAAAACAAAATGAGTCAGTTAGAAAAGGAATATGGAGATCTCTCAACAGCCATAACAAAACATGGAGAGGACTGGCACAGAGAAGTTGACATTCTTGTCAAGAAACTTAAAGCCGAAGTTAATGAGATGAAAAACACACAGCTACAAACTCTACAGAAACATCTGGACGAAATAAAGAAGAAAATTATTGAAATTAAAGCTGAAATTAATTCAATTGACAAGGCTGTCAATTCTCATATTTCAAAACTATTCGTCACTACATTTGATGTAAATGTAGAAAGGTACAGTCGGCTACCACATAAAATTGTTCTCTCCTCGCCTATATTTACCCCAGGAAGAATACATGGAAAGGAACTTAGTAAGCTTATTGGAACTTTATCATTAAGTCACCTATCTCTTGAAAAGAACGGCTACAGCATGAACGAAACACATCACAATTCACTAGAAGCTGGATCCTCTTCTCCAGTCAAACAGCTGCCTGATGAACCAGAAACCGTCAACACCATAGACACTGGGTATGGATACCTTTTCAATGTGGCCTGTCTGAGTGATGAAGAAATCTGGACAAGTGGAAATAGAAGCACCATGAAACAGTTCAGCATCAATCAGGGATCATTTCTCAAGACAATCACAACCAAGTCAGGACGCAAACCAGAGGGCATAGCAGTGACAAAAAGTGGAGATCTAGTTTATACAGACTTTAATGATAGAACTGTGAACATTTTGAAGAATGAGAAGATAGAGGAGGTGATCAGACTACAGAGATGGACACCTGACAGTATCTGTAGTACCTCCTCTGGTGACCTCCTGGTTATCATGAACAGTAATGATGACACAGAAACAAAAGTCGTCCGTTACTCTGGCTCCACAGAGAAACAAATCATTCAGTTTGATGATAAAGGTCAACCTCTCTATTACAATGGTCCATGTTACAGATATATTTCTGAGAACAGGAACCTGGATATATGTGTGTCTGACTGTGGAGTAAAAGCAGTAGTGGTGGTCAATCAGGCCGGGAAACTGAGATTCAGGTACACTGGACATACTCCTGGTCCAAAAAACAAACCATTCAGTCCACGAGGAATCACCACAGACAGTCAGAGGCACATCCTTACGGCTGATTATAACAATGGCTGTGTCCATATCATAGACCAGGATGGACAGTTCCTCCATTATATATACTGTGAACTGAGTAGACCCCAAGGACTGTGCATAGATACAAATGACAATATCTTTGTTGCTCAAGAGAGAAATAAACAATTGAAAAAAATCTGCAGTGAAGTCAATAAGTATAGTATAGGCAATACAATAATATTATTTTTTTTTAAATGTGAATCACGATTATGCAGATTATAAATGTGTTCTGTGTTTTGATTTCAAAAAAAATTTATTTCGTGAAAATGTTTCAAGCTGTAACACTTAAATGAATTTTCCACTTTTACATAAGTGAGTCTGTAACTCTGAAAAATATGCACATGTATATACAGATTTTATGAAAAATAAAACAAATCTATGTTGAAATATCTCATGTGTTCAATAATATTCTTTGACACTTACTCCCTTCTTTTTTATTTTGATGTAAGCACACGAACATAACAGAAGAGAGTTTTTGTATCAGAGGACGCTATTAGATTGTTTTGAGAAGTACTTAATCCTTTGATTTCGCCCCATCCAAATAAAGCAGCTCCTTTATTTTCTCAATTTGATAAAGATAAAAAAGTTTGCTTTAATTCTCTAGGTCTCAAAAGATTTAGAATGGCCCCTGTAAAACTGAGAAGAAGAAAAAAAATTCAAATTATTGAATTTTGCTGCAACCGAATTTTTATTGACTTCAAAGAATCTCTAAGAATGACCAAATTTTGCAAGGTCCAAAATAATTCTCCAAGATTGAATTTTTGTTCTATATATTTTTCTGTATTAGATTATGTATACCTTCTGAAAAAAGGAACCTTTGACAGGTCTGTCTCTAGCTGGGGTAGGGGTGGTCTTTGTTTCTATACCAAACTGAAAAATATAGTCCAGATCTTAATGCAATCTCTCTAGAAATCTAAAGTGTATATATAAAGGTCAGTAAATTCATTGTAGAAGTCATTAATTTTATAAATTTGTATTTTTATGGTCAAACATTCACTGTTTATGAAAAAATACTAATTTGATGGGATTCAATTTCGTGGTTGGTAGAATAAAATAAAACGTGAACTTTGTAATTTTATTTATTCATTTAGAAATTGGTTTTGAGGGTCTGCTGAAGACTATGATAAAATCAACGAAAATAATCTTCTCGTGAAAATATGTGATTTCACATAAATAAAAAGTTAGCCATCATAACCAACTAGGTGGCAAAATTGTTTCCAGGTTTGTGTAAATCTAGTATGTGACATGGTTAACCAATTCTTAACTGCACTCACCACCCGTGATGTCATATCCTGTGTTGGTTATTTTAACTGCACTCACTACCCCTGATGTTATATCCTGTATTGGTTATTTTAACTACATTCACAACCCGTGATGTCATATCCTGTGTTAGTTACTTTTAACTACATTCACCATCCGTCAGTTAGCTGCCTGTTTTATTCTAGTCAGTACCAATGTGGACTAAATATGAGACTCTGTAGTCCACAGTTGGTTATACATGTAGCGAAAGCCCCGTGTCAAAGATTTTATAAAAACTACACTAAGAATTAACATAAACTAGCTAACAGGCCATTTATGTATCAGAATCTTTTTGGCAAAAATACACGTGTTAGCATGCATTGCAAACCTATAAATGCATGTATTACTGAATATCCAGAACTTATTCTAAAATGATACTGATATTAACTAGAAAACTGACCAGTCAGCAAGGGCCCCGCAATGGGATAGAATTATAAGGGTGCAGCTTATGGAATGATTCAAAAATACATGAAGAATAAGCAACTCTATTCTTAAAATTTCAAGATAATTCCTGAATATCTAAAAACCCGTAAATAATATCCTCATATTTACATAAGGCAATAAAGAACAACTTGTAATATAAAATGCCAGCCTTCAATGAATGCAAATAGTATGATGGATTGACCTTAACTTTAAAACAAACAGCAGTTGCAGACAAAGGTTTTCATTAATCTTAAAGTGACAGCTAATGATAATCCTTCTAAATTTTCTGCAGCAGGCTAGATAATTAATTGCAAGGGATTCATTCCACTTCTCTCTCTCTCATTTTCTTACAACTTTTTCATTAATGATGAGAATGAGGTTTTTATCCTGCTACCTTAAAAATTGATAATATTCTTGAATTTACATAAAGCAAAAAAAAATATA
>PRKT01000133.1:1039753-1053952 GCA_003671525.1 Saccostrea glomerata | reverse complement strand
TAAATATTTTTTCATAAAATGTACATGTAAATATTCCCTTACTTATAAATTAGATGTTCTAGATCAAACACTGGACTAATAATATTGAATATCTTTTTATCAACAAGACAAAATTACATAGTGTTGCATTGTAAAATTCTGTAGATTATAATTTCAGAAAGTAGAAAGTTGAAAAAACAGGGTTTTTTGAAAGAATATACATGTAGTTGTTGTCATCAGCATCATACAGTGTGCATAACTTCATATAATCATCTGACTGAGGATAATATATCATTGATGTTTTCTACACATTGGGAATAATCAAGAGATTTATATCGCATGTAGCTATCACAAAAACAAATTGTACCCATTGCAGTAATAAAAGTAATTTTAATAGGCTATAATAAAAATAAATTGCACACTTCTTCTTATAAACCTTTACATTGTATCTTCTCTTCATTTTCTTGACTACACAAGTTTGACAAGAAATGAATCACTGACAGTTATGTATCTCAGCCACTTCTGTGGAGTTGTCTGCTCTTGATTCACAATTTTCACAGTTTTTATCTTCATCCCTGATAGCAGATGACCAGAAATTTCAAACTCCATTCTTAGAGGTCCAACATCCTCCCTTTTTAGAGCACCGCTTTGACTAATCAACTAAAAAACAAGAATGGAGTAGAAAAAGAAGTATAACTTTATACATTGATAACGCATTAATACTGTAGAAGTACTTTTTTCCGCGTGATATTAATTCACGCTATGTACGCGGTCACAAATTTTCCGCGGAAATTTGTCCAAGCGTACTTAATATAAATGTAAGGCATATAGTGACAATCTAGAAAATCTGCGTAATTTTCTACCCGCGGATTGAACAGAAATTGAAATTCCGCGGAATTATGACCCTGTGGAAAAAAGTACGTCTATAGTAATCCAAAGCAGTAAAATCTTTATATAAAAAACTCTAGATTATAAAAAAAATTACACTTCTTTATACCCAATCAGAATACAATTTGCTGTTTTAACAGAATGATACGGTGGCTGGTATAAGACATGGTATGAGTTTTTTTTTAATTAATTCATGGTCACGAAACAAAAATTCGTGGCCACGAAATAAAGTTGGGCTATATAATGTCATTTTTAGCTTCTTCTCTTGTATGTCATTCAAGATGAACGGAATTATGTATTATTATCATTCAATTGGACTGAGCCAAATGGATTTTTGTTTAAAATCATTATGGGTATTGAATAATATGCCTGAATCATCATTAATTATTTAAAATTTGGATTTTGCCAATTAACTGCATGAAGAGCTGATGAACGAATAAATAGTATCAATACTGATCTCACTAGTTCATCGCATTTTTTCCTATACAATTACATGTACCTTTATTCAAGAGCACACACTTTCATGTGTATTACACAGTTGAGTTTTATGTGAAAATAATCATGACAATATCTGGATATTGCTTTCATTTTTAAGATGTCACGTTCCTGATAATAGTGGCCAACTCTGATTGTTGAATAAACACTGAGTGATTGACTTAAAAAAGCTATTTATTTGAAACATATAGCAATAAATGTGTGAAATACATTGAAAAATGCACTGGACAAAGGCTTAACTACATGTAAATATCATATCTTCTCAGCTTTTTGTCTGCAGATCAGCGCAAGCGTCAATGCACACACTGGCGTCTAAATTACGAACCCGATCTGTCAATACACTAGATTCTTTATCTTTTATTTCGTGGACACGAATTTATTTCGTTCCCACAAATTTTTATTTCCTTCCAATGAATTTTTAATCGTGGCCACGAATTTTATTACGTTCCCACGAATTTTTACTTCGTTTCCATGAATTTATATTTCGTGGCCACGAATTTTTATTTCGTTCCCACGAATTTTATTTCGTGGCCACAAATCTTTCTTTCGTGGCCTCGAATTTTTATTTCGTGTCCATGATTTTTTTTATTTCTTTCCCACGAATTTTTATTTCGTGGCCACGAATTAATAAAAAAAAATCTTATACCATGTCCTATACCAGCCACCGTAGAATGATCTGTTGTGATTTGTTAAACTGCTTTGCAAACTTTTGATTCACACATCAATAAACTGTTTAGATGCAAAAAAAATTATTGATGCATATGTACATTGTACTTCAAACCAAGATTATATCAGGATCATGTAGATTTGACCTACCCTAAACTGAGCGACAGATTCAGCATGTGGAGCCAGTGATTTTAATTTCCATAGAATGGTACTGTCTGTCTTTTCCAGTGTGGCTGTTTGCTCACTGCTGTCTAGATGCTGAGAAATGCTAAAGTCATCAATTAAAAATAGAGGGTATAATATACTTGAAGCAATTTTCAAAAGTATATAATGATTATACAAATAAATCAATTAAAAATTAATAGGTTTCTACATACATCCAATTTTTGTTGCAAAGTATTCAGTCATACATGCATTTAAAGATACAAATCTTACCTCTAATTTCACATTTTATCACTATAAAGACTTGTATTCAGTTGTACACACTCACTTAGACACAGATTGAGGGACCCCAAACTTCAGTCTTAAGTTGACAGAGGTTACAGATAACATGTTCTTTATCCTCAGACAAACCATTACATCCCTGAAATAGTATAAAAATACACAGTTAAGGGGTGATATTATGCTGCATATTTATTCATATTTATTGTTACTCAGAAATTAAAATGATTTTGTGAATTTTTTTGTGAATAGAATTAATATGAAATGAATTTATTGATGACTTGCAAGAATGTAGTACATGTACTAAGTTTTGTATAAAACTATAAATATCCCTTAAAAAAATCTAACTGAAAAAAAGAAATTCTTCCAACTCTTTACATAACATCTAAAACATGAATTAATATTTTTTTTTAATTCCTCTGCTTTAAAATTGACAAAATACAGTTATATGACCTGCTGTGTTCTAATGGCTGGACAGAGGAGACAAAATGGAAAGGGGAGGTAATGCTGCTTTCTCCACTGACCGAGTAGGACATCAATGTAAACTGTAAGTAGAAAAGTAATCAACAGATAAAATAACAGTGGTCTTGGTAATCCAGATCAATAAGCTACTACCTTATCTAATAATGTGCTGGTGAAGTAACAACGCACAAGTGAAAGTGACAATACACCAGTGCGTTGTGAACAATGTGCTGTTATGTTTTTGTAAATAGCCCTATTGGGACACCATAGAGAGCATTAGTCAATACTGTGGTTGTGTCCAAATTGTCACCTCAGCTGTGTGAGACATTTACATACATCTCCTATCAGATGGTCAATACACTGGGTGTGTCCCCGTTGTCACCTTAGTTATCTGTGACATTAACATACCTCTCCTATTTTGTTTTCAAATGGTCAGTAAACTGGGTGTGTCCACAATGTCAACTTGTGTCTGATACAATAACTCATACCTTCAATCCGAGGACAAATTCTCAGTACCTTCACATTGTTACAACAGCTATCTGTGACAACAGACTTACATCTCCTATCTCAGCTGTTTGAGACATTTACATACCTCTCCTATCTGTAGACAGATAGTCAGTACACTTGGTGTGTCCACATTGTCACATCAGTTCTCTTTGACATAGACTTACCTCTCCCATCTGAGGACAAATAGTAAGTTAACTAAGTGTATCCACATTGTCACCTTGTGTCTGATACAATAACTCCTATCTCCAATCCAAGAACAAATTCTAAGTGCCTTAAGTTCAAATTGTCACCTTGTGCTAACAAAAGTTAAAACCGGCATGTTGTGAACAATGTGCTGTAATATCTACATGTATGCAAATGGCTCTATTGGGACACCATAGAGGACAAATAGCCAATATACTATAAAGTGGTTGTGTCTAAATTGTCACCTCAGCTGTCTGTCTACATACCTCTCCATTGTCTATACACTGGGTGTGTCCATGTTGTCACCTTAGCTATCTGTCTACATACCTCTCCTATCTGATGACAGACAGTAAATACACTGGGTGTGTTTACATTGTTACATCAGCTGTTACATTATACTCACCTCTCCTACCTTAGGACAGATAGTCAGTACACTGGGTGTGTTTACATTGTTACATCAGCTGTTACATTATACACACCTCTCCTATCTGAGGACAGATGGTCAGTACACTGGGTGTGTCCACATTGTCCACTTTGGCAGATTCATGGAACACACAGGTATCCAACTGGACATTGTCTCCATAAGCTGTATTAATTAATGTAATCACAAAATTAACAAATTGAGAATTAGAGTGCTTAGATGTATTGAAGCTGCATTGACAAACACTCTTGAAAAATTAACTTGATTGATTAAAGGTCCATATTCTATTTGTTTCAAAGAACTGCGAACGATATAGTATTGTTCTCCCGCCTACCTCCAAGTCAATTTTCAAAAGTTAACATATTTGATGAATTTTAAATATTTCTTATAGATAATTATATAGATTTTCATAAAACATTACTTATTTGGGAAAACAAAGAGAGATAACTCTAAAATTTTGGTATAACTTGTGTTTTTTACTATAGAAGTCAATGGAAAACGAAAAATATTTTTAAAACATCTTTCCCCCCCGTGTCACAAAAATTCCTTTTTACACATTGACAAAAAACGATAAAAATACTTATTTTCCACCAATTTCAAAACGATTTACATCTAAAACATGATATTTTATTGATATATTTGTTTTATTTATTTGCCTAAAACATACGAAAAGATATAAGGAACATTTGATCAAATCCAAGACGATTTAAAAATATGGTGATGCTTTAAACTTCGATTTCAATGGAAAATATCGTGTACCCCCCTTTTTCATGAGCTGGAATTATGGACAATTTACTGTTTAGTGCTGGTATTAAGACTATTCATCAATTACCATTGAACTGTTCTTTATATTAAACAAAGATTTTTATGGCCAAATTGCTTTTTACATTGAATAAAATGGTTCCAAAATGTAGGCGGGAATCGAGAGTTAGCATGCGTATTTCTTTCATACCTTTAATTCTGGAATTTCGTTGAACTATGATGTTGTTGTTTAAAACAACCTTGACCTGAGGACTGCCAAAGAGAAAGTTTTTGACCTTCATAGCACCATTGACCTCCAGACGAGAAACACTCCCCTGTAAAGATAAAAATCTGGTTTTACATGTATTAATAAATAAAATATAACGTAGAAATCATTTTGTCAAAGGATTTTATATGCAATATGTTAAAATATCAACTTAAGTTCTTTTAAGATATTGCAAAATTATTCAAATTAAGAGAATGTTAATTTGCAAATGGACTGTTGTTCCAGAGTTTTCATATATTTCAGTAATTTGAATATAAAAATATTAATGTATGAGGGCTGCTTGTCATAACAATTTGTGGCTTTAATGTGATATTTACAATTGACATTTGAATTTACAAAGTAAAACTGTATTCTCTCAACTTTCTTTGGAGTACATGTACCACTACTATTGTTTAAAATATAGAGTAGTCAAATTGAAAAGAAATAAAAAATAGATAAACTTACATCAGCATTTATAACACTTGTGATTTTTTCTATGACATCCACATAGAGTTCATTCTTTCTCTTGTCCTGAAATTGAAACTTGTAATATTAATTCTTCAAAGCAAATTGAAAATAATGGTTATTATTGCAATATTTTAATCTTCTCTATCTCCATGAAAAAGGTGCAGAAAAAATATGCATGACTTCGTAGTAATTTTAATTTTAAACCCCTTCTACAAGGATGTAAAATAAGGTTGTACACTTATAAACACGATATGTGGGTCACTTGACATAGATAAAAGATATAGATACACAAACTGGTGTATGTTTAACAACAGGATCGAGAGGACACCTGCCATTACCATCAAAAGTCAGGTAATATCTACATTGATTTTGTAACATTTGCATTATTATAAGTTCTAATATTTTCCTTGAAAATTCAATTTTAAGAATTCATGTCAACGAGATTTGTGTCCTATTTTTATAACCGAGTCATTGGTTCAAGTATGTGTGAAAAAAAATGGCTGATCTCTGTAATGATCCAAGGACAAGATAACAAATACAACTACATGTAGAGGTACTGTGAGCAATGAGCTCACTAAATGATACCCCCCGCCTCCCATATGAATATAATGGCAATGTCCATGTTTTGCTCTGGAAAATCCAAAATGTATGTCAAATCAAAAAGTAAAATAGGAGGTGCACAATGGCAATATGTAATAAAGATTTCGTGAAAGTTTCATTAAATTTCCTTCAGTGGTATGAGAGGAGTTGCGGATAAGAGATCGGTACCCAAAAGCGTAACAGATGGACGGACAGAATTAACGATTACTATATACCCTCACGCTTTTTAAGCGGGGGGTATAACAAAGTGTGATCTAAATAGAAAAGTTCTTAATTTATAGTTCTGAAGTAAAACTGATTAAAACTAGAGGTACTGTGAGCGATGAGCTCACTAAATGATACCCCCCGCCTCCATATAGTTATAATTGCAAAGTCCATGTATTGCTGTGTCCGGGAAACCCAAAATTGTGTTGGATCAAAAAATAAAATAGGAGGTGCACAATGGCAATATGTAATAAAGATTCTGTGAAAGTTTCATCAAATTTCATTCAGTGGTATGAGAGGAGTTGCAGATAAAAGATGGGTACCCCAAAGCGTAACAGATGGACGGACGGACAGACGTACAGACGGACGGAATTAACAATTACTATATACCGTCCCGCTTTTCAAGCGGGAGGTATAAAAAGTGTGGTACATATTATGTGAAAATGAATTGCTATTTCTCAAACAATTTTAATTTGTATGATCCAGATATAGAAATGACATTTGACCCTATTGTAAATCACCAGTTTTGCTGTACAATGTAAATATTTTTTTTCTACGAAATGGAACTATTGTCTTTCTGACGATAATGTAACTTTACCCAAGTTTAAGGAAAATAGCACAATTAAAAGAAATTCTTTGTCCAAAAAAGGCATCCTGTATTTCAGGAAACAATTAGGATATCAAAACTGATTATCAAGCAACGTAAATCATTTTAGTGTATAAATACTGCTAGTATTTACAAATGCATTTTTTTACTTTATAAAGTTAAAATAGCTAGAGTTCAATATGTTACATAGTTCACAAGGTTCAAGTTAATTTAAGTTTTCGTAAAGTTTTCACAAGATAAATTAACTTATAATTGTCACACTAACTCTATATTTCAGGATTGAAAGTTTAATTATGGACCCCAGTACCAGTGCCCAGGACGTAATGCGATGTGACCTGTGTGAGACCGCTGTGGTACAGATGCACTGTGATACATGTCTTGTCAACCTGTGTAAGGCCTGTGTGGGAGAACATGCTTCAGCTGATCTCTCAAAACCTCATAAAATTGTTGATTTCAAGGACAGAAAATCTACGCCCCTCTACCCTGAGTGTGTAACTCATGATAAAGAACGATGTAAAATGTACTGCAAGCACTGTAACTTTTCTGTGTGCAATAAGTGTATTGCATCTGATCAACATTTAGGACATAAATTATCAGAAATATTGGAAGTTCTAGCAGAAAGAAAGGACAAGGTATCCAAGGATCAAACTGAATTAAAACGGGTCATTTATCCAACCTACCAGGACATTGCCTCTGATGTACAAAACAGAATGAGTCGGTTAGAAAAGGAATATGGAGATCTCTCAACAGCCATAACAAAACATGGCGAGGACTGGCACAGACAAATTGACAAACTTGTCCAGAAACTTAAAGCTGAAGTTGATGACATGAAAAACACACAGTTACAAACTCTACAGAAACATCTTGAAGAAATAAAGAAGACAATGTCTGACATCAAGGATGAAATCGATTCAATTGACAAAGCTATCACTTCTCATGATATTTCAAAAATATTTAGCGCTACATTCAATGTAGATAAGTACAGACAGCTACCACATAAAATTGTTCTCTCCTCACCTACATTCACTCGAGGAAGAATCAATGGAGAGCAACTTAGTAAACTGTTTGGAGCTTTATCATTAACATCCCTATCTCTTGAAAAGAATGGCTACAGCATGAAGGAGACAACACAGAAATCACCAGAACCTGGATCCTCTCCTCCAGTCAAACAGCTGCTTGATGAACCACAGACTGTCACCACCATAAAGTATAATGATTACCTTTTCAATGTTGCCTGTCTGAGTGATGAAGAAATCTGGACCAGAGGAAATGAGAGCACCATGAAACTCTACAGCATCAATCAGGGATCACTACTCAAGTCAATCACAACTAAGTCAGGGAACTGGCCATCTTATATAGCAGTGACAAAAAGTGGGGATCTAGTTTATACTGATTACAGTGATAGAACTGTGAACGTTGTGAAGAATGAGAAGATAGAGGAGGTGATCAGACTACAGGACTGGAAACCTCGTGCTGTCTGTAGTACATCATCAGATGATCTGCTGGTTATCATGGATAATGATGCTCATAAACAAACAAAAGTTGTCCGTTATTCAGGCTCCACAGAGAAACAAACAATTCAGTTTGATGATAAAGGCAAATCTTTCTTCTCATTTTGGGGTTTTCTGGTAAAACATTTAAGTGAAAACAACAACCAGGATATCTGTGTAGCTGACTGTGGAGCTAGAGCAGTAGTGGTGGTCAATCAGGCCGGGAAACTGAGATTTAGGTACACTGGACATACTCCTGCTCCAAAGAACCAACCATTCAGTCCACAAGGAATTACCACAGACAGTCAGAGTCACATCCTTACAGCTGATAATTACAATAACTGTGTCCACATCATAGACCAGGATGGACAGTTCCTCCGTTACATAGACTGTGGACTGAGTGATCCCTATGGACTGTGTACAGATACAAATGACAATCTGTTTGTTGCTCAATATAGAAATAAACAAGTGAAGAAAATCAAATATCTGCAGTGAAGTCCATCAGTATCATATAGGCCATATAATTGTGTTGATATTTTAAAATCTTAATGAACATAAAGCAGGTTATAAATGTGTTATACCTTTGTGTTCTAAATGTGTTTTGATTTCAAAAAATAAATCTGTAGGTCATAAAAATGTTTCAATTTAGGTGTGTGAATGAGTTTTCATCTTTTACATAAGGGAGTATGCAACACTGAATATGTTGTTTGATAAATGAAAAAAATATAATTAATTAAACTCAAGTTATCAGGTTCATATCAATCAAAATTTGAGAAAGCGTTCAAAATGAAAAAAAAAATGTATACATATTCAGTCAGAAATTATACATATGTTGAAATTTCTTGTATGATCAAGAATATTCTCTGACAAATATATCCTTCTTTTCTATTTTGATGTAAACACATGGACATGGGTGCGTATCATAATTAACAGCTACATTTTCAAAATTTTTATTACCACTACATAGTCATTACCGCTACAAAAACCTTACATTACCGCTACATATCAAAGTATCCTGTTTACTCTGCTCAACGAGACATGAAAGAAGAACTTTGAGTAGGATGATTTTTTATTTAAAATCTATTTTATTTCATAAAACATTTTAAAAAATAAAATCAAGCACAGTTCAGTAATACAACACCCTCTTCACTGTAGAGGTAATGAGTTGTTTTTGACTGATTCAATATGTAGCGGTAATAAATTGTAATAAATTGTTTTCAGCCAAAAAATTGTAGCAGTAATGATCAGTTGAAAATTTGAAAAAATGTAGCAGTAATGAGTTGAAATATTTGGCGATGTAGCAGTAATATGACCATTGGCATTACATAAGAGAGTGTATCAGAGGAGGTTCTTAGATTGTTCTGCCTGGAGAAATACTGTATCCTTAACTTTTTGACACCCGGCCCCCCTCTCCCAAAAAAGCAGCTCCTGGTCAGTATCTCAATTAAATAAACCTTAAGATAATTATAAAAAGCTTGCTTTTATAAGTCTTGCTTTAAGGTCTAAAAAGTTTTAGAATGGTCTCTGTAAAACTGAGAAAAAAAAAAACCATTCAAATTAACTGAAATTTACACCACTGAAATCTTTACCGACTTCAAAGATTCATTAAGAATGAACAAATGTTGCAAGGTCCATAATAATTCTCCAAGAGACTGACTTTTTGTTCTATATTTTTTCTTTTTTAAATTTTTTTTATTTTTTAAATTATGCATACCTTCTGGACTGAGGAACCTATGACAGGTCTGTCAGTGGCTGGGGTAGGGGTGGACTTTGTTTCTATACCAAACTGAAATATATAGTCCGGCTATTAATGTATCTCTATGCATATTTGAATTATTTCAAATATGATACTGTTATACTAAAAAAAAAACAAACATATTTTCCTTGGGTCAAATTTTATAATATATGAAAAAATTATCTCTTCTGTGAGATTTGATATTTCATGGTTGGTTGAATTCAACTAAACATGAACTTTGTAATTTTAAAATTTCATGAAGGACATAAAGGATGACTGTACTTAGCACTGTGTTTTGGGTCTTTTTTGGTCGCTTCGTTTGCTTTTAAATCTGAACATAATTTCACTTTTACACATTTACTACAGGATTTTGTCAATTTGACAGCCAATTTAAATGTTAAAATCAAATTTAGACTATAATGCAACAATTATTTTAATGTTTTTTGTCCTTACATTTTTCCAAATACAGAGAATTTACAATTACCTGCCCTTGATTGAACATTATGTATGTATGAGAGGAGGAGCTAACATCGTAAGACTGGATCTTAAATTAGACTTGACGAGTAATAATAATTTGTATTAAAGAATATGAGATCACTATTTTTAATCTTCCTATTTATTCTGTATGATACAAGTACATTATTTACAAAGGTTTAAAGCGTATTCGCCCATCCATGTAAGTAAAGAATATTTTAAATCTATGGCTCACTATTTTTAAAACAT
Source organism: Saccostrea glomerata (assembly GCA_003671525.1). Lineage (NCBI taxonomy): Eukaryota > Metazoa > Mollusca > Bivalvia > Ostreida > Ostreidae > Saccostrea > Saccostrea glomerata. The sequence continues at coordinate 1,043,077 of PRKT01000133.1, read as the reverse complement.
GTTCAAACACAGTGTCCTAGACTCCTAGTTATCACAAAACATGCTATCAATAAGTCACGTGACAGAATTTAGTATTCACAAAATTACCTGAGGAAAGATATCACGTGGTGAATTATAATATTCAAAAAGTCACAGCCCTTGATTACAACAGAGAAAGCGAGAGTAAGAAGAGGCAGTTTTTTCTCTTTTATACCATGAGCGCATGTTTGTCTATTAATCTCCTTTTAACACGACACTACTAATGCAAATATACAACTACTGTTAAAAGGAAAACAATAGACAAACATGTGCTGACTATGACGTATAAAGTCAGTAAAAAAGTGGGCGTCCTCATTATTGAATGGAGATTGAAGAAATTGGGATGACCCCTGCCTTTTAAAACAGATTCTTACATCGTAAATACCTACTTTTAAATTATTGTAACTAAGTAAAGTTGTAGATTAGATGTTGATCATTCCTGCAATTAAAAGAAAAATGTATGTTTTGAAGTTTATTTTGAGACATATTTCACATATCCTCAAGTGCAGTCATCCTTTGTGGGTCTTTTCATATCATGAAAGCAACAAAAAATTAACTCCTTGTGAAAAATTTTTCACAAAGCTAGAGATCACAGCAAACTAGGGATCACAACATATGATTCTGTTTCATGTGACATAGGGAAGCATTTTTAATTTTACTCACCACCCGTGATGTAATATCCTGTGTTGGTTATTTTTAACTTTACTCACCATCGGTGATGTAATATCCTGTATTGGTTATTTTTAACTTTACTCACCACCCGTGATGTAATATCCTGTGTTGGCTGTCGGTTTACTCTGGTCAGTACCGGTGTGGACTGGATATGAGGTTGTAATTTATCTGTAGTGGACAGCTGGACATAACCAAAGTCCTGTGTCAAAGGATTAAGATAACTACAGTCTGTATATACATAGAGAGAACAAGGGCACTGCAAAGCAGAGCATCGATATATATTCCTGTCGTAAAGATCATATCTATAAACCAAGACAGAATTCGACATCAATCCCTGTCATTTTTCTTTCACACAGAATTAACTCGATCACTCAGCCACAAATATTTACATTTCCAATGTCTTTGTCAAAGATAAAATTGTAAAGTGTAAATCTACTGGTTCATCGATAGGCATGGTTAAAATAAAATATGGTGCGGGTTGGAACAGATGGAAACAAAAGCGTCAGGCTTGTAGTACGGGGATTTGCTGAATCAAAAAATGCAAATACATTTTGTATAAGGAATAATTGTCAGATTTTTTGGTTTCATGACAATGATCAATTGATTGGTTTGTATTATGATTTTAAAATTAGTTATTCCTTGAACAAACACACATAACTGCATGACTATATTCCCTTCAATTCGGTTGTTAGGGAATAATAATATTGAATATTTTACATATCACATTTATTATCAGCCCAAGAAACCAATAGCAGACAAGGTGCCTTTACATGATACGCTAACTCAATGTTGATATTTGATAACATTGAAGACAACTTCTTTTTTTAGTGCATGTACTCACCAGAAATTCATTGAGAACCTCTAGAACCAGGAGCAGATTTTCTTGTAACGATTCCTCCGAAACCACGCCACAAAAATCTTTGAAGACGTGATATAATCTGTAGAGTATAGGAACATGGATAAATGAAAATATCAAATACAAATTCCATGAATTGTAATATAAGTCATTGGTTGGTGTAAAATGTATAGCGGGAAAATGATTTAGCTATATATACAAAATATTGAATGAATAGGGGCCAATTGCAATATAACTATACCCAACTTGATTCTACGTTATGATCAAAGTTTATCAAATACTGTAAAATCACATATTTTCGAGGAGTCAAATTTTTGTGGTTTAGGGAAAATATATTTGGTTCATTGGGATTTGATTAAGTGGTTGAAGAAGTGTTCTGTAGTAATTAATATATGTGAAAAATCTCATTTTGTGGTGGTCATAAATTCGTCGGCCTCTTCATACCGTGAAAACAATGAAAATTTAACCCCCTCAAAAATTAGTGATTTCACCATGTTCACAATATACATCTTTGCATCTATACTGTTAAAGCAAAATTTTTTTTTCTAATTTCTCATCCAAAAAGATTTCGTATATGGGTTCTATTCAATATTCACTCTTATTAAAATTTTGTGTGTGATTTAACAATATTAATAATTACTCACAACTATTTCTGCTTTAATTTACAGTAAGTTGTTTTCATTAATTATCCTCCATCAAACCCCTTTAAAAAATCTTACCTAGTTAGAACCTCTACGATAAGAATTGGTGAAGTTTCTTTGCTTGTTGTGGCAACAAAAAATAACTTGTCCCGTCTGATGAAATGAAAGCGTATGTTTCCTTCAGTCTGTAAATTATTAGAAATATAAATATATCCATGATGTGAGAGACCCAAAAAATGATATACAGTTTAACTTCAACATCTTGAACACTGATATCTCAATAACCATATATTTTAGGAGATTTTTACCTATTTTTACCCCTGATATCTCAATACCTCAGATGTCTTTTTCTTGGTCCCATCGAGTTCATTGGATAACAAAGATAACAAGGTTTGACTGTGCTTATTACACTGATTAAATTTGACAATTTTTTATTATAATCCTTCAGAATTATATAGTCAATCTGATTGGTTTAGAGCATGTCACTGTTGTCACCCTTCAGATGACAATGTGATAGCCTAAACCAGCATGCACAGTTACAACTGTGTTGTCGCCCTTTGAATGAAATCACAGTGGTTAAAGCGAGATAACTCTTATTCTTGTCACTGGGTTAACAGGTGCTTGAGAGTCAGTTAAACTATTGGGTCTCAATAGCTCAGTGGGTTAGAGCGCTGGCACGGTACACCAGAGGCCCTCGGTTCGAGTCCCGGTTGGGACTTGACTTTTCACCACCTGTGACATGCATTCTTAATATACAATTATGGACTGTTGAGAAGAGAATCACTGATTAGGGTTGTCACCTGAGGACAGTCCATAATAATACTGTATATTGATATTCTAAAAATGCTATCTTGTTTAGTTATTACTTACAAAATATGGTAGTGTTAGATGTTCCCCTGCCCTTAGTTTCTGAAGAAAAACATCTTTAGAAGAAGTTTCACTGGCCAGTGTATCTTATAGTGAGTTAAGATCAATCAATAAAAAAACTTCTCTTTATCATAATGATAACATCATGCACTAAATTTTCTTTTCCTTGATTCTACTCACGAAACTGAATAACACATAAAATGGAATATTACTACATAATTATGTACTTTGTGTGCGTTTGTGTGGAGGGGGGGGGGGGGGGGGGGGGGG
>PRKT01000133.1:999809-1025499 GCA_003671525.1 Saccostrea glomerata | reverse complement strand
TGTATATAATTTAAAGTACTATATTTGACTTTGTAATCCATTTGAGTTTGAGCAATTTTTTCGAAAATTGGCAATTTGTAAATCCCCATATCTCAATTATTTATTATTTCCCAAGCTCAATATTTGGCAAAGATAATGTTTAGAGTTATATTTGTACAATAAAATCAAAAAAATTAATTTCAAAGATTGGTCTTGGAAGATTTTGGGCATTAAATTTGTAATACTTTTGGCAATTCTTGAAAATTGGCATCATGCCAATTTTCAAGGGTTGTCTGCCCTTTGATATATTGCATATTTGATAATGATAAATGTCAATTTTGAAAGAACATAGTCTTATATTTTTCAAAATACCTTAATGGAAATGCAAGTTTAATTTTGAGTAAAATAAATCAAATGTGAATTTTACCATTTTTCTTGAATTTTTTAAGTGCATTTGCACTTAAATGTGCAAAAATGAGGTGGTGCTGCCTGACAGTTCTGCATGGTTTTCTCGCGGACTGGCTCTTAATAACTCAAACACGTTATTTTTCCAAAATAGCCTCAATAAAATAATAACTTGTTTAAGTTATTTTGTGTCATTCCTCCCTAACTTCACACCCCGTGCACCAAAGGATTTTGCTCGTGCACCAAGACAAAAACAAATGTTTGACTAAATCTAAACCTTGCTCAATGCAGGAAAAGTGTCCAAAGTCTTGGGAAAAGTGGGGAATTTTTTTAATTTAATGATAAAAATTGGACATATACACCATGTGGATAAACCACAAAATAAGGAGTAAAATGCTGTTTATCTCCACCTCCTCACCAATTCTCCATTGGAGTCGGTGAACTCCATCTAGTATTACATAATGGAATCCCAAAATGCAATGCAAATTGGCAGGAAACACAAAATTTCCATGAAATCAGTGTCCAAGCAGGATATAAAAATAACTTATTTAAGTTATTTTTCAAAACAAAAATGTGTGTGTGTGAAATAATGTAAAATAACTCATTTGAGTTATTTTTGAAAATAACTTGTTTGAGTTATGCCCCTGACTGTTTGCATTATGTCAGAGCACATGCACTGTGACCATCGTGCCAGTATCTTCTTGTATACACATCAGCATGATCAATTGATAATTACTGTTAGATCTTGTATTGACCAGGAACACAAGGAAATTATTAAATGACTTTTTTTCTGTTTTCTCAGCATGCTCAAGATCATTTGCAATTTTATTACATGTGTAAATAGAAACTTAAAATATCTTCCTATCTAAACAAGGGGGGTCAAATAGCAATGTTATTAAAATACAAAGTTAAACCTAGTATATTTTGGAAGCCCTTTATTTCAGATATGATTTAGATATTTCATGTGATCTTTGTATTTTTTCAGTGTGTAACATGTGTAAGAAAGGGAAACAGAACCTCAAGAAATATCATGCAAATGAAAATAATTCACTCATCTCAAGAACTATTTAACATGTTTAAGATTTACATTTAATTCTCCTAAGACTTGCATTGCTTTTACAGCCAGTGAATTCATCTTGTGTATGTTAATTATATAATTTTATAACTTAAACTTACAGAATTTTCTGATTTGATATAACATTTGTACAAATATTCATTTGTAGGAGAGCACATAAAAAACTGGAGGAAGAGATATTTTATATTACGACAGGACGGGTCTTTCCTGGGATACAGAGCCAAGCCTGAACATGGATTGGGGGACCCCCTCAACGACTTCACCGTCCGAGGTCAGTCTAAAAATAGAAACAAGATTCACAGGGTAATCATTAGAAAAATTATGATATTGGATCACAAAAAGTCATTTATAATGATACAAATGCAAGTATTACAAATGTTCCTGAAAGTTATCTCAAACTAAATGGGGATAAGGAAAAATATCTTAGATTTTGAGGTTTTGTTGCTAAAATGCATAAAAAATAAATCGTAAACATGTTAAAAAAAATTTCATCTCTCTTCAATACATAATCAATTGTCACAAAATTTGCAACATCAGTGTTTTTAAAGATGTAAAATATCAACTTTACCTAGTCAGAGACAATGATAAATGATTTTAAATGATATTAATAATTTAAATGATAAATTACAATAATATTTGAAGAGTTAAGAAAAACTGACAGTTGAATTGAATTTTTTTTGCAGACTGCCAGCTAATGAAACAAGAGAAGCCAAAGCCTAACACATTCATTATACGAGGTCTGCAATGGACGGTGGTCGTGGAGCGAATGTTTTATGTGGAGAGTAATGAAGAGCGAGAGGACTGGATCGCAGCCATTCGTTCTGTGGCCGAAAATCTCAAGGTCACAGAAGAAGAGGGAGGGCTGCTGGAAAAAGAGAAGAAGAAAGTGGTAAATTCTGAGATTTTTTGGTATACAGTTAGAAAGTGAATAATTATTAGCTTGTGTCGGAGTTAAAAAGATACTGTCACGAAATCTGTAATTTTTATGGGGGCTTATTTTTCGTTGTTTTCAATGTATGAAGAAATCCATCAATTCATGTCCACCAATAAATGTAAATTGTCCTAAACAAAACTCTTCAACCACAAAATCCAATCCTCCTTGAACCCATAGCTTTTCCTCAAACCATAAAAAATTTACCTCTACGAAAATATGTGATTTTACATTAGTGAGATTCCCTGATATAATGAAGTTGTAATTTGAGCAAAACAGAAGGTAGTTAATATTGATTTCTGTTTAATGGTAAACAGCAAGATCATTATTACAACTGATCTTATCTGGTAGACAAATTTATAAAAAAAAAAAAATGGTATTAATTATATTTTATATTATAATAATATTTTTTTGAAAACAAACAGAAAGTGGAAAAAGGAATTAAATTTTTTTTTTAAGCAAATGGATGGTGGAAATAAGATTAAAAAAATATTTATCTAATTATTTCAAATAAACATACACACACTTACAATACTTGTGTTCTCTTGTAGTCATTAGATGATTTTGAATTCCTCAAAGTTCTGGGGAAAGGTACATTTGGGAAGGTGATTCTGTGTAAGGAGAAGACAACCAACCATCTGTACGCCATCAAGATCCTCAAAAAGCAGGTCATCATAGCAAAGGTAGGAGGTCAAACCTTGTTACTGTATTAAAACAGCTATTACATGTATTCACGTCATCTTTTATTTGCGATTCATCGTTTGAAGTCAATCTGGGACAATTACTTTTCATGATAGAAGAATTATTCTCTAAAAATAAGAGGCAAAGTAAATGATATGCAGCAATTAATATTTTCGAGTTAAAGTAGGTTGCAAAACTCGTGGATATTTATTGCAAGCAAATAAAATTTGGTTTACAATGTCTCAAACTGAATGAGGTTGGGAAAAACCTTGAGATTTTTATTGATTCTAGATACTGTGTTTAAAGTGTGTTAAAAAATTGTTGGATTCCAACTCACTTCTATATATCAATGCTATTAGAGATCTCGATGTTTGAGATAATGAAGCTCAGTTGTAACTCATCACAATCCTAGAAATGTAGAAATTTATTATCTATCCATATTCTCTTTGTTTTATTGATTTTGTCTGTTTTATTTGTCTAGGATGAAGTGGCTCACACCCTCACAGAAAATAGAGTTTTACAGACCACAAAACATCCATTTTTAACAGTAAGGCTCTTAGACTTCTATGTTACATGTACCTGGTAGAACATAGACAAACTTCTATGCTTTCACTTGTGTATGTCAAAAATTTGTGTTTGTCTGTATGGATTACTTTTAAAAGTTAACATCATTATACTTGTTGTTTGAAAAAAATCTTTTTTTGAGCAAAATTGACCATTTATTTACTAATTTAGAGTTTTCCTAATGATAAAGAAAAGTAAAATTATTTAGAAATTAAAATCAAAATTTTTATTGACTTATCCCCCTTTAGCGACTATTCCTTTGTAAGTTTTTTGCTGAATTATTTTTCTGATATGCTCTAAATTTTTATAGACTTATCCCCCTTAAAAGACATTCCTTTGTAAGTTTTCTTGTTGAATTCTGTTTCTGATATATTCTTGTCTGTTTACAGCAACTGAAGTACTCTTTTCAAACGCCTGACAGACTCTGTTTTGTTATGGAGTACGTCAATGGGGGAGAACTCTTCTTTCATTTATCACGAGAACGAATATTCAGCGAGGACCGCACACGGTTTTACGGCGCTGAAATTATTTCAGCGCTGGGATATTTACATGAAAATAATATCGTTTATAGAGATCTCAAGGTAAGTTTTACTTGTATATGCCAGTGAGGTTTGTTATTTTAGTGTAAATTACAATAATTCCCAAAAAAGATTTATTAGTGTATTTAGAAGCTCATAATCTGTTTTAATCTGTGTTTAATATGCGCTGCAGATGTTATCTTTTTTGTAGGGTATAGGATAATTACAACAATTTGGTCTTCATAATTTCTGCTATATGAATTAATTTAATAGTAATGGAATTTCTTGAAAGTTTAAAGCAATAAGATAGCTGCTTACTAAGGGGTATACACACACAGAATGATATCTTAAATACTGTGTAGATCACTAGACTTTATTTTTGTGAGTTAGCTATTTGGTATTTATTAGCAAGACGACATTTTCAGTTGCTGTGGTTTCAGTTATATTATACTTTATCTCAAATAGATATATGTGTGTTAATAATATTTTTGTGAGCAGACAGACCCACATTATTACTAGAAAATATATTTTTACAAACAAATTTTCATAAAATGCTTGCCTGTTGTAGCTGGAGAACTTATTACTGGATAAGGATGGGCATATTAAGATAGCAGACTTTGGTCTGTGTAAAGAAGAGATGTATTACGGTGCTAGTACCAAGACCTTCTGCGGAACTCCAGAGTATCTAGCGCCAGAGGTATAAACTGCCACATATAGTAGTTACACTTTGTTTTGTAAGATAGAATCAAAATGGGATATCAATTCAGTTTGTAAAATGTTTTATGAAAAAAATGATGTACATGTATTAGACTTTGTACAGGTAGTTCTGATTTATTATACCCCCCGCAAACGAAGTTTAGGGGGGGTATATTGGAATCACCATGTCCGTCTGTCCGTCCGTCCGTCTGTCTGTCTGTCTGTCTGTAGACGAGATTTTGTCCGGACGATTTCTCAAAAACTGTTGGAAGGATTTGTCTGAAAATTTATACACATATTATTCACCATATGAAGGTGTGCACCTGCTATTTTCATATTGATTGGATCATTATTTTGAATTTTACAGGTGTTTTTTCATTTTTATTTTGTGGTCTTGTGCAGACCGTTTCTCACAAACTATTGCAAGGATTTATCTGAAAATTTGCACACTTATTATTCACCATATGAAGGTATGCACCTGGAATTTTCAACTTTATTTGTTAATTTTTCTGCATTTTACAGGTTTTACTTTTTATTTAAATTGACTTGTTCATTTTTGGCTCATTTATAAGGTTTGAGAGATAGAATCTAGAATATCTGTACAAAAATGTGAACTAGTACAGCTTAAAACAACTCATTAAAACTAAAAAAAAGAAACATCATCAAGTGTTTAAAACAGTTTTTACATTACATAGAAGATGATGTAAATTCATTTGTCTCTTGGGAATAATGACTGGACATGCATCCAGTTAAAGATAAATTAATGAGTTTGGTGTTGGAGGTTGTTAAGGCATATCTCTTATCAAGCGTGTGTGTGTTATCAAATCTCCAGGGAATAAGGCACAAGAATTAAAGATCTCTCTTCTCTTATTCTCTTAATTGTAATTTATTGTCTGTCAAAGCACTTCATTACTGGATGACCAGCTTTTTATTTTCAAAATGAATTTGATATACATGTATCAAGATTAATTTGATTTTGTATAATGATTTTTTTTTCAACAATAGTTTGCAGTGTCATGACACATAATTGCAATATATTTCTTTAATGCAGAAATAAAAAAAATGTTACGATTGAATTACAATGTATTAGTATTGATGTTGCACTTTTGTTTCACTCATTAAGAAACATAATGAGCACTTATATTTTACTGTAAATTTTTATAAGTAAATAGTGAACACCTCTAGATCCATAAAGTATTTTTGAATTGGCATCTTCTCTGAAAAACCCAGCGGGGGGTATTTGTCCCTATTGGACAGTTCTAGTTTGAATTATTAGTGATTTTTATTGATGTCTTATATGTCACATCAATCATAGGTTCAAAATAAATGAACTTTTTTTGTGATAGATACCTTTTTTGGGTGATTAATGAATAAATCGTTAACAAGGCTTATGCAATAATTGAAACACAAGAAAATACAATCTGATTAAAATCAGATCTTTGTTACGCTCAGAATTCTGATAGTGACTGTCAGAATTTCGGAACGTAACAAAGATCTGATTTTAATCAGATTGAAGACAATATTAATGCTGTCTGATTCCCCTTTGACAGGTGCTTGAGGACAATGACTATGGCCGAGCAGTGGACTGGTGGGGGACAGGAGTTGTGATGTATGAAATGATGTGTGGAAGACTGCCCTTTTATAATCGTGATCATGACATTTTGTTTGAACTTATCTTGCTACAACAAGTCAAATTTCCTCGCACGTTGTCGGAAGACGCTACCTCTTTGTTGTCGGGCCTGCTGGTCAAGGACCCTAAACAAAGGTCAGTTTCTCCTGTAGAGTGGGCGGTGGTCACTCATCTTGTTCTGCAAAGTGAATTTTGTTCTCTGAGGAGCAATTTAAGTGATAACAGTTTCTATCATAGATCTATAAATATAAGGTGGATTCTCACGAACATTTTGAATTTTTTTTAAATATATATATATTTTTTGGCCATAAAAGATGGACTTTCAATCACTATATTTATATGGTATATATAGTTATATATTCTTTATTTCTTTTAAAAAAAAACTTAATTGGCACTGTTTGGTACAAAATGTTTAAGACTTCTTATCTAAATGGTTTCAAGATAAAAATATTTTGGTTAATCATATGGAGACTTGAATCTCTGTTTGTATGACCACAATTTCTGCTGTTTCTTTTCTAGGCTGGGAGGAACAGAGGATGACGTGAATGTGATTAGGGTTCACCCGTTCTTCAAAAGTATCAACTGGCAGGATCTGGAGGAAAAGAAGGTCAGTAATACACAAACAGAAGTGATATTTCAGGTGATGATACGTGAACAGAGGTAATATATCGGTAATACATATGTGTAGGTGATATATCAGTAATTCATGTACAGAAGTGAAGTACAAGTAAAACATGTACATAGATGAGATATCAGTAATACAGATGTATTGGTGATATTTCAGAGTTACACATGAAGTATACACATATAGATGATATATCAGTAATACATATACTTAGTTGATATATCAGTAACATACATAGGGGAATTATCAGTAATACACCCATATGGTGATATATCAGTTATACACGGGTTGATATATCATTAACATATGTACACAGAACAATGATGTAACACTTTTATATGTACACAGGTGAATTATCCATAAAATTCTTACCTATGTGATATATTATAAATAGCTTTGGTGATGTAGCTATGAGAAGGGGGCTTTTTTTAATAGAAACTTTAATCTGGGTGGCAGGTTTGGAAGTTATTTTATAGCTCATTAAAATATCTTCAACTTTTATCATAGAAAATAATTGCATCATTAGATATAACATTTAAAAAGGAGTCACTGTAATGTAATCAGTTTATATCATGGTTTATCCAAGACAAATACATTAGGGTTGCTGATTTTATATTTTAACTTTTAATTTAACTTAAAGATTTATTTTTATTAAAAAAACAGTTTAATTTAAAAAATGCTATTTCTCATTTAAATTCTGATTTAAACAGTGTATTTTGTCTTTTATCTCCCTGAAAATATTTTCATGGTTATCATATGGTTATTGTTTTGTTATATGTGTTACTTGTTCAGCTATCGTTTGAAATAAATGTACGTGGTCTGTTGGACTTCTCAATAGCGACCATGCTGACCAATCGCGGTTTTGTACCCCTGTCAGTTCAGAGGTCACAAAGAGGCCAGATAACATTCTTTAGTTTCTGCATTTATCCTTTCTGAGCATTTAATCCCTTTCTCTTGATGTTGTCTGTGCATAATTTGTATGAAAAACTGAAGAAGAAAAAAATGAGATAGATATTGACAACAACAAAAACAGCTTTATCATTTCAGCTTAACATTGCTTCCCCTATTTTATTTTAATCTTCCTATCTTCAGTTGACAGAATTTTTCTTAAGCTTGGCATGAGTATATCTATATATTTTTTTTAACCCTCATTCTTGCATTGCATTTTTAACAATCATCATGACATATCTTAAAAAATAATTGAATGACATTCAGGGGCAGATAACTGTAGTGAGGTTATAGCGGGTCGCTAGCGAGCAGTGCACCATGCCAAAGGAGAATTCTGTCTTTTGTGTTCCTCAGCATGTTCTGTTCCTATCTCAGATTCTGCCACCCTTCAAGCCTCAGGTGACCTCTGAAACTGACACCAGGTATTTCGACGACACCTTTACCGGGGAGTCTGTGGAATTAACCCCGCCCCAGGCACCAGCGATGCCAGAGTACGAGGCCTCCAGCTACTCCCTCGATCGCATCGACGAAGACATGACTGAAATGGAAAACGTGCCGTACTTCGAGAAGTTTTCTTACCACGGCAGTAAAATGAGCCTGGCCCAGAGTCATAATAGTGTTATGAGTTTCGATACGACATGGAGCTCGTGATCAAAACGTCAAGGTAACCAAAACCTCAGGACAAATAGATGAAACATAGGAGTATATATGTGTTGAGCATTCATAATATGTCACATGTATTTAATGTTAATAAGATTTTGAAGGATGCTTGATGAGCATTTGCTTTTATAGAATAATTATTATTATCATGTGTCCCAATATATATATATTGGGAAATATTTTCAAATTTTTGTAAATATGTGTCACTGAATTTCAGAACACAATGAATAATATGATGACACTTTTAAAAAAAAAAAATTGACATTGATGAATTTTACCAGCAAAAAAGGGACTTGTTTGTATGTTTTCTTTATAAATGATTTTCTTTAAGGAAATGTGACAGTATTTTCAAATTTTGGAGCTTAAGTTGTTCATAACTTATTCCTCCTATAAATTTGATTCATAGAATATTTAAAAGATTTTTTTTTTTCAAAAGAAATTGAATATTTGTGCCTCAGGCATCTTATTATATGATATGCTAACATGTTCACCATATAACATGTAAAAATGTAAGGTTTGTAATGTAGATTGAATACCTTCAATGAATTTTATTACCTTTTATTTAGATAAATTAAATGTAGGTCTACAATGAATGAATGTCTCTTATTGTTATATTTTAAGAATGCAAGTGCTATATACCCATAGGAATTGTTTCAAATGAAAAAAATTTCTTGTATAAAAGGTTGTTTTACACTGCAATAGATTTGCTGATTTATTAACATCTAAATTTGTACTGTATTAATTGTGTTTTTGACATGACAGGATTTTTTTTAAAATTTTGGTCAATAAACCAAATTAGTTTCATTTTGAGGTTTACTTATCTTTGTATCGCAAATTTATGGATCACAAAGGTGGTATGGATGAAATTCAGAATTGATAAACAAAATGTAAAATTTATTAATGTATACATAATTTGATGTTTTCCTTCATGACAATACTAAGAAGTTGACACATTTACATGTACAATGCAAGTCTGCACAATATACTTAGTTTATATATATATCATTTGTAATAAAACATAATTTGTTTGGCATAATGTTTTGATAGGTTGTATGAAAATATCATTTTTTTTTAATGCCATTCAACAACAGATTAACATTTTACTCCCATTGAATATATTGTCTGACTATCAAAAGCTAAAATGACTCATAGAGCATTGAAAGACTTAAGAATTTTTTTTTAATCAGTTTCATTAATCAATTTTAATTAGTAATCAGTTACATGTTTATGATTTACATAAATGATAAAGAAATAGATTGTGAAAACTACGATTTAATTTAGGGAGGGGGAAACTAAATCCTGCATCTAAATTTACTAAATATTTATTTTATTTTAATCAGACCTATAGAAAGGATGAGATATGTAGATGTATGTGATTTTTATAAATGTATCATGTTCCATTTGTGTTTTTGCCACACTAGGAAAATTTTTTACTGCAATTTTTAAAGACATTTTTGCTCTTTCGAATTTTGACCATTTTTTAAAAACCTGCTAATTTTGAAGTTCTTTTTGAAGCATTTCTTATTACCAGATTTTTTAGCAACCACAAAACCTTTTTTCCAACCATGAATTACAACCATTAATTAAAAATGTACAATGCTTTGTACTCAAAAATGTTGCTAGGTAGCTTTTTGACTTGGCATGCCAAAGGTTACAGAACACATGAACTTTTTGTGAAAAATTGGTAAATTAGCAGTTCTGCACATGCCTTTCTTACAAAGGGATATATTCCTATTTTGCCCCCAGAAGCTTGTATTGAGCACATGGTATTAAAGTATTAAACATGGAACAAAAATGGTGTTATTTTCTGAATGAATTTGGCCAGTAAACAGGGAACCAATGTCTAATTTATTAACAAGAATTGTCAGGGTTCTTTTCTGAATAATTTGTTTGATATTTTCTTAATTATTTTCTTGTGATAGTCTTTACATGTACTTTTTTTTTAAGTGTTCATGAATATGTTTTAAAAATGTTTTATAAGATAATATTTTGTGTTCAATTTTTATAGTAAAACCATGCTTATTAGTTTTAGCAGTATATTACTTAATACTTCATGGATTCATTATCATAAACTCTCCAGGAGAGAATTTTTTTTATTGTTTTAAGTTTCAAATGCATATAGAATTTCTATGTCATGAGCATCTTAAAGCAATGATTTTTTTGTTGTGTAACTATTTATTATGTGTGAAAGGTGCGCATTAGTTAACAAACTGACAATTATTGTTATTTCAAGTGACAGTTTAAAATAACTGACAGCCAAGAAGAGGGCTAATAATTGAAGAACAGTTGATCTTATAACAAGAAAATTGCCCAAAGGTTAATAAGAAACACAAAAGAAACAGACGACCAGGCTCCACCAAAATAAGTTTGTCCGCCAGAGTAGTGTTACTCTGTTATAACTGACAATTATTAATTAGGGTCAACTAATTAATATGATTGACAAAAATGAAAAAGAAACAACTTCTAAAAGATGACCTTCCATAGACTAGTAGCTTTAGGGGTTGATTTTAAATACAGTTTCCAAGTATCTAGATCAAGTTTAGGGGAATCATTGGCAATGGAGTCCATCAGATTGGAATTAATCTGACATTCATGTAAATCTGACATGGCCTAAATATCTTAACTCTGTTATACTATAGTAAATGTTTGAATATGTGAAGTGATGAGTATTTATGAGATATATCTATAGAAGCACCAGTAGATTAGAACATTAAGAATGTTCACAAATTATCAAACCTAAATATCATTTATGAAAATGTCTGTGTATTATTATCAGATTTGTTTTATTATTGTAATGAGTTGAGAAAACCTTTAAATAAAGATCATATTGTTGATCAGAGAGAGAGAGAGAGAGAGAGAGATTCTTTTTACTTCAACAGTAGGGTATTATGAATATAAGATTATTATAAGAATATTGCACAGGTCTACTACAATTGTATTGCACTACAGTAGCATAATTACCTTTCATAGTTTGGCAACTCATACTTTGATACCGTCAACAGGTACATATGTAGATAATTTATAATATGGCACCTTCTAAAGCTAGATAATTCATACTTTGATACTTTCCAAAGTTGGATAATTCATACTTTGATACCTTCCACAGCTAAATAATTCATACTTTGTTTCCAAAGTTGGATAATTCATAATTTGATACCTTCCACAGTTAGATAATTCATACTTTGATACTTTCCAAAGATGGATAATTCATGCTTTGATACCTTCTACAGTTAGATATTATACTTTAATACCTTCTACAGTTAGATAATTCATACTTTGAAACCTTTCACTGTAAGATAGTTCATACTGTGATACCTTCCACAATAAGATGATTTTTATTTTGAGACTTCCAAAGTTAGATAATTCATTCTTTGATACTTTCAAATTAGGTAATTCATACTTTGGTATGTTCCCTTCCAAAGTTAGATAATTTTTACTGTAGTACCTTTCACAATCAGTTAGTTATTACTTTAATGCTTTAATCTAAAGCAAGATAATTCATACTTTGATATCTTCCAAATTTAGGTAATTCATACTGTGTTACCTTTTACTGTTAGTCAATTTATGCCATTGTATTTCCTAGCTATTAGATAATTCATACTGTGGTTGTTTTCATTGCTAGATAATTCATACTGTAGTAGTTTTCACTGCTACATGTAGATAATTCATACTGTGGTAGTTTTCACTGCTAGATAATTCATACTGTGGTACTGCCTTTACTGTTGGATAATTCATACTGTGTCCCGTTGCTATGATAAAGAGCCTTTAGAGAGAGAGAGAATGCATAGTAACCAGAATCTTAACTGAATGTACATGTCAAACTGTAACAAATTGAATAATAAAATAATTTAACACCAGCTATTGTCTTAGTTTCTATACAAGGTTATATACTGTATACAGGGTTATTCGCCCCGTGTTATTTTCGCCCTTTCACACTTACAAATAAATTTGACCCAGTTTGATTTCGCCCAGTCATAGTTTTGTTTAAGAAATTGTACTGTATTCTTTGAATTCGTCCTGTTTTAAATTCGCCCAAATGAGGTTAGGGTAAAAGGGGTGAAAATTGAAGGCGAAAATTTCCCTATATGCAAAACATAAGTGGGAGGTTATTTCTTGTAATCTTTCTCATTCACTGTATTGATGCATATTCAGCAAGAGTACTTTGGACAAGGAACTTGAGAATATGAAGGCCCATAATGAGAGAAAATTAAAGTTATTAAATGTGTCTTGAGGTTGAGTACTGGTTTATAAGTAATCAAGCTCTTTTTATACAGTGAGTGGGAATAAGAAGGTATGACATTTAACCTCTGTGTAGTGGGGGGGGGGGTGTTGAATTGGACCACAGGTATAGAGGTAACCCTGCCTGATCTTGATGCTCAAGTAAAAAAAAAAAAAACCAGAATAGAATAATGTGTTAGGAGTATGGATGGATTGATGGGAAAATGACTGACATATATACTGTTTAGGATTTTATATTGTTTATGTATTACACGTAAGTACAATTTAGAAGAAATAAAAATTTCAGTATCTGTTTGAACAGATAATATTTGTTGTTTCAAACATGTACTTTGATGGACCTATTGATTCAGAAAGAAATGAAAGGTCCAAATATTGATTTGTATTTTCCTTTGACAAGAAAAAGTAAAATAATCCAAGATTGGATCTACTTTTGTATAATTTTACTATGTTCGTAATGCACCATCTGATTGGATAAAAAAAATTGGTTTATATCATATAATCTGTGTTGCCCACACATGGCAGTTGATATAAAGCATAATTTGAAAAAGAGCCCGCAAGTCATTTAAAAGAAACAATTAAAAAGAATAACTATGTTTCATTGATAGATTCAGCCCCCATGGAAACCAGATGTAAAGAGTGCCTGGGACACGAAATACATCCCTGATGAATTTGCCCGTGAAAACACTATCTTAACACCACCAGGCCAGGAACATTTGTCAGAGAGCATGAGGCATGAGTTGGATGCCATTGATGAAGAGGGGGAACTCCCCTATTTTGAGCAGTTCTCTTTTCACGGGAACAGTAGCAAGAGTTTTGGTGGATACCTGAGCGAATCCGTGAGACATACCGATGAACTTTTCTAATGTACCGGTGGAATAACTTGAAAAGCATACTCACACAGTCATGTGACTCGGTGGGCAGAGTAATATGGTCATGTGACTCGGTGGGAGGAGTTATATGGTCATGTGACCAGAGAATTGTACAGAATGGTAGATTAATGCAATCTCAGTATTAAGATAAAGATTTATCTAGGTAATTATAAAATGATTTTTCCATTCCTTGAACTATATATTTTTTTTCCTTTGAAAAGTAATAATATATGTATACTCTCAAATTGTCAGTTTAGTAATGCAGTTGTAAAAACAGTAGTCCTTGCTGCTAACAAGAAATCTTTTATAAATCTACCTCTGTTTTCATGTTGTCAGTCAATCAGATCTTGAAACTTATTTCAGCCAAAAAAAATACTTTGTATAGATTTTGTTTTGTGTTCTGTTAGATCTGTATTTCTGTTGTGAGTGTCCAAATATTGTCTTTGGTGCAATATTGTTCTAGCAATAGAAAAATCACTTGTTCTTGTCACAAAAGATTTTTACTGAATTCCTATTTTCTGGGCCTCTAATATTATGTATATTTTCTTTTTTCATGGAAAAAAAAGTTTTTGATAAAGTTACTGGTTACATTGAGATGTTATTGAATTTAGCAGTCTAGAAATCATTTTGAAATGTATGATTGCATTTTTAGCTGGTAGAACGGTTATTATACTTATGTGTAAGGTTGCTTTAGTATTTTATGCTTTGGTGAAGTTTCATTTGTAGGGATGTATTTTGCATACAGCTGATGTTATAGTCTTAATCAACCAATCTAAAAGCAAATAATTTATCCTGTCAATTTTCATCAAATAAGGTTAAGATTCATTTTCAGAATTTTCTTTTTTTTTGAATAAGCTACTTTACCAGGTTCCAAAGAATACATCTCCTGAAGTAAAACAATTTTTAAGATATTGGACTCTTTTTTATGGCAAGATAATTGTATGAATTTTTCTTTTGTGGTGACCGTAAAGAGACTAGTTGGTTAAAACTAAAAG
Source organism: Saccostrea glomerata (assembly GCA_003671525.1). Taxonomy (NCBI): domain Eukaryota; kingdom Metazoa; phylum Mollusca; class Bivalvia; order Ostreida; family Ostreidae; genus Saccostrea; species Saccostrea glomerata. Next base: position 1,010,684 of record PRKT01000133.1, on the reverse strand, counting down.
GAGAGTGCTTGAATCACATTTTCCATCCATCCTTAAAGAATATCAAATTCAGAGGAGGGGGAGGGGGGGGGAGTTGCTGGTAAAATGGGATGTTAATGATGTTTACATAAAAAGTTGATTTGAGATTCTATTAGATTACTTAACTGAATAACCAATCTAAGGTACACTGTATAAGAAAAATCTTCTCAAGTTTAATTTCTTTGTTCCATCCATCTAGTTTTATCTATAATTACCTACTTTATACTGAAAATAACCTAGTCAACATTTTCTTACTTGTTAATTAGAGTAGATATATATCATTCTGCAGGTTGGTTTACAGAAATAGAAACAATTTTTTGCGTACAAGCATTACTTTATATATAGGTACAAGTAGTTTTTAAAACATTTGATGACTTTCAGTAAATTTTAGGCACTATTTCAGAAATTTGTTTTTTGAAATTGTGCCAGATTTTGAGAAATAAAAATTATTACGGGACTGAAGAAAAACAAGTCATGGAATTTGTTTTTGCAAAAAAGGAAACCAAGTTTTGATTACTAGTGTTTTGATTTTTACACCCTAATGTATCAGGTTTCCTTGATAGTTTGAACAGATAAAATAAAGGAGATCAGAAAAACATACAAGGGCTATAGATTTTTTGCTGTTGTAAACAAATGGGCTATTTCTCACTAAAAAGGGGTACTAATGGTACTTTCTATAAGATATAAAATTAATTTGTATGATTCCATTATTTCATAATATATATTGGGAACTTTACTATTCTTGGGATTGGACAGGTGGGTTTTTTCTTCTCTGGAGATATTTGATTGTGTCTGACTCTTTTTTCTCTTTTTATTTGTCATCTGAGATTAAACAATGCTTAACAATGTAAATCATGTTCATGATGAAATCCTTTTTATATCATTATGTTCTGTTGTGTTTTTATGCTGTTAAAAGTTTTGCTATCATGATTTTAATAGATTAGTCATATTTGTCGTCTCTGCAAAACAAATATATCTGTTATATTCCTCTACAGTTCTTACAGAGATAGAAAAAACACTGATACCATGTTTTCAAATATTTATAGCACATTATTACAAGTTTTTCTTTCACAGTTTTTTTTTTACAGTTTTTATGTTGGTGTTTTATTTTAAGCCCCCCGATTTTAGACCCCCCATTTTTTACACCTGTTGAGATACTATTTTTATTATATCTGACAGCTTTAATAATACAGACAGCACAAACAAAAAGGTTCTTCCAATCTTACATACTAATAAGGACCAATGTTATAATGTTGTGTGTTACAAGTACCAATAAAGTTGTTCAAAAAGGTGCTTGTTTTGTTTTAATTCTTTTCTTTTATCATCATAAAGTTTTCTGTTATTTATTGATCAGTTTGGAAACTTGGTACATGTATATGATATAATACTTATAATAAATATATTCTTAGATTAGATAGACTTTTGACTTACAGGAATAGAAAAGAAGCCTTAAAGAAAACAAAACGATTTATAGAACTTAAGATTTTTCTTATTTACTGGACATGCACACACTCGCACACCCTCACACACACACAAAAAAAAACCAATTCGTTACAAATTGTTGTCTCATTCTAAGACTGTTTTTCCTTGTTACCAGTCGCCTGCGTTGGGCAGTGGTTAGAGCGTCTGCTCTAGAGTCGCGAAGTAAGGAGTCAATCCTTATGTCACGGGCTCGAATCCCACTGTGGGACCGGGAGACCTGTCCTTCAGATGAGTCCGTATAAACTGAGGTCCTGTGTCACAGGAGATACTGGCACAAAAATGATCCCTCCCTCCTCAGTGGCCCTAAGTGCTGAGTATAGGACAATATTTGCAGCTCTCCATCGGCAAGTGGTGGCGTCTCCATATGAGTGAAAAATTCTCGAGAGAGACGTTATACAATATACAATCAATCCTTATTACCAGAGACCCATATACTATATATATATAGTATATAGATCCCTGTTGTTACATTGTCTTATAATTTGTTTATCAAATGCATTCTGTAGTGAGTCGCCATATACAGGGTGTTTCACAATATATGTCACACATCTGAATGGTCATAATCTGAATATCGAGACTGATACCAAAAATACCAAAACACTATAGTTAAGCATAGTATCGGGAAAATTATAATAAACCATGAAGTAGCTGATGATATAATCAGTGATGTCATAATTTCAGTTATTCTCAAAATTGCGTAAAACTTGCAGCAAAATTTTTTTGTAAACTTCTATTATAAGAACCGTTTAAGATATCTTAAATATTTTACAGGGGTTGATGATAAAAAATACCTAGACCAGAAATTACTGTCTATTTTTCTTATATTAATAATAATTAGAGGGTTTAAATTAAATTATAATGTAAAGATAAAAGCCAGCTAAACCCTGCCTCCTCTTTACCCCACCCTACCCCACCCCCAAAAAATCAAGAAGAGATAAAAACAATATCAGAGTGAAGTCAATCAATGAGAAAACCTCATGAAAGTCAGATCTGAGTTTAGGGAGATGTGTTGTAACAATGCCAGTAAGTGTGTTAGAAGTATTTCGAAATCTTAAGTTTGAATAAAGTGTGTCTGCATACAAGATTTCAACGTTTAAAGTCAAATGACATTCAGAGCCAGGGTTAAAGTTTGCAAAATTGACTGAAAGGAAGAGCGAAAGAAGTGGACACCATTTAACACATACCGGCAGTTCTGAAACGACACATTTATTCAAATGCAACTTTAAATAAAAATAGATTTGCACTTTTGGGGTTCTAAAAAGCCAGATATAAAACAAGAAAAGTCTAAAAAAAAATCTTGGGAAACATACAAAACAGTAATCAGAAAATTTATAAGCATTAGTCTCTTAAGTCATTTAGAACAATGTTGAGAAAACACTTGGAGAATAACATTTTAGGATTTGTTGCCATAGTAACTGAAGAAGAGAATTTCGGATACTTCTGACTCAATAAATTAATTTTGAATATATGCTCATTAAAATGATATATAAAATGTATATGTAGCTTTTGTTGTCATTAATCAAATCTGTCTTTAGATGTGTGACATATATTGTGAAACACCCTGTACACGTATATATGATCTACAAAATCTATTCTGCCTCGAATGCAGTGCATTAAGACTGGGGTGTTCTGTACAATAGCTAATTCTCCAAAAACAACAAGCAACTTTTGCACTTACACCTAACCAGTAAAACATTATAGATGACTTGACTAAGTACTTTTTAGCTCACCTCAACGAAGTTGGGGGAGTTTATGTAATTGTGTACGGATTTTTCCATTTGCCCGATCACGACAAGGAATACATATACGACGGTTGTGATCGGTCTGCAAAGAATGCTAACTTCTCCCTGGCACCTGATCCCACCTCTGATGTTTTTAGAGGTCTGTGTTTTCTCTGCTCACAATATGTATTCTTCAGATGGACTTATGGACTTAAAATACTTTAATTTTGTCATCTTTATACTGCATCCATGACTACTTTAAAGGCATTTAAATGATGCATTTCAATTGGTATTACCTGCTTGTAAGTGAGACAAAAGGCTGCACGACTAAAGAGGTACCAATGATTATCAGTAAGTCACATTAAAAATCCTACAACAGAAGAGATGTTAAAAATATTTTTTTTCTGAAATTTTACATAATAAAATGAAGTGGCTAATATCACCTCCTTCAAACATTTGGCAAATCTCTCTGGCAGCGTCTCTCCAAAGAAAACAATATCTGTAATTTATGATGGTAATGTCAGAACACATTTCACATGAAGAACAGTCGCCCGCGTGGCGTAGTGGTTAGAGCGTGTGCTTTAGAGTCGCGAAGTAAGGAGTCGATCAATTCGAATCACTGTGGGACGTCGAGACCGGTCCCTCGGATGAGTCCGTATAAACCGTGGTGTTGGCACAAAAAGATCCCTTTCTGGTCAATGGCCCTGAGTGCCGAGTATAGGACAAACTTTGCAGCGTACGTTTTAAAAACAATATATATATACACACACACAATCAATCAAATGAAGAACACATACGTGTAGACCAGTGACATGAAAATCTGTATTTATATCTCTGTATTATCAGTTAGAAAATGACAACTCCAGGTATTGCATTTCTGACATATATAAACAATTTTTTGATGAATAAACAATGATTACAGTAAAACTCGGTTATCTTGAGGAAATCTCGGTTATAAGGAGCTTTATTCGAATCTCGTAAAAGACATTACTCATTTATTTAATTTATGTTGCAAGAATCTCGACTATAATGACATGAGGTCCCAGTAAATTCCTTTTAACCCAATTTTATCGTATTTTTACCGGGTTTGGCGATTCCACCACAATCTTTCTTCTGACATTTCGGAATTTCAAGTTCTTTACTTAAAAACTTCCCTGGAACAAAAAAGAGACATAAAATACAACTTTAGAAAAATAAAAGCACAATAGATTAAACCACTATACATACATATAAAACTGCACTTTTGATTTTAAAAAGTCTGCTTCTGGGGGAGGGGGTTGGGTGTTTGTGCAAATTATGATATGCAATATTATTAATCTTATAAGTGTTATTGATCAAATTTATACAGCTTTGTTGTTCTGTAACATATGAACACGTAAATTATACACGTGAGATGTGGGCGTAGATGTTGTGATAACACGTGACTTTTTAAGATTGTACTCACATTTCATCCAGTCTTGTGTGTACTCAGCATTACACTGAACACAATGCCCCAAACGAAATGAACCGTGAGATTCCACAACTTTATCAGAGTCAATGCCAGCGACGGTCTCCAGGGTATCGATATTCTGAAAACAGTCGATAAAAAATATCAGCATATTCTTCAATCATGATTGATTGACTGTTGTTTAACGTCCCTCTTGAGAATTTTTTCACTCATATTGAGACTCGCCAAATTTAGATCTATACTTGGTACCTAGGGCCATTGATCAGCGAGGGTTCTTTTTCGTGCCAGAACCTACTGCAACAAGGGACCTCATCCGAAGGACCGGTCTTCACATCCCACAGTGGGATTCGAACCCGCGACGTAAGGATCGACTACTTATTTTCTTCTAACCTTCATGTGTACTGTATTTTATTACTAAGTATGTAGTAAACAATGTCATAATAAAACATACCTTTTCCATATCACATCCTTCGGCCCTCTGGCTGATATTGGTGTCTCTGGCTGAAACAGGATGTGATATGGAAAAGTTTTATGAAATAATGACAAGGTGTTGGCTACAACATTAGAGAAAAATGAAAATTTAATAACTGTGTACACTAGAATACATTTGGCTATTTGATTAAAATAAATATAGTAAACTTCGGTTAAAGCGAAGTCACTGGGACCTGAAATTACCTCACTATATCCGTAATTCGTTATCTCCGTATAAGGAGCAAAGGATTCAAAATAACATCGATATATCCGTAAATTCGCAATATTCATGTTAGTATTAAACGAGCTTTACTGTATTACTTAGCAAAGTTTGTTGAATGTTTGAGAAATTTAATGAAATTAACTTTCATTTAATGAAATTTACAGTAAACTTACAATACCTTAATATGTTTCTCATTCGAGAATCATCGTACACAAAAAAACCACAATACCCCCTAACATGGCCAAGCTGTGATGTTAACAACACTTCCTACTTTTTATACCTTACGACATTTTATAGGACAAAAGGATGATATTTATAATTGAATTTTACCATTTCCTGTAATTTGTCAAACCCACCACGATGCCAGGGTTTCAATTAAGTTCTAAAACTGTTATTGGTAAGTTGGTAATTTCATGCTAACAGTTCGTTTAATTAATAAGCTTGAAGAAATAACCTACCACGACGGTTCAAAAGTTAAAGTCAAATATTGAAGTTTATGCAGACAGAAAAACAGGACAAAAACGTTATGCTTCCGATTTTTTTTTAGCTTAAAACTTATTCATGACTATATAAATGTATATATTTGTGATAGATACACTTTACTTTATCATTAATATTTCTCAAAGAAAAACTTATTCACAACAACAAATTTTCAACAAATTTTCAACAGAGTGAATCATTAGCCAACTTTGAGAACATTTATTTATCAAAATACCCTTAATACCCTCCAGGCAATGCAATAAGTGTGAACAATTTTTACCTTAAATTTCCCTGGCCAAAGTTCCCTTGCCAACATACAGAAAGGTTCAGGATTTTCCTGAGAAAAAAAAATTGCTCTTAGTTATTGTAAATTAAAAATAAAGCTTTGTAGCATAAAAAAGTCTATAAAGTGAATACGATGAAAAAAAAAATAGTTCAGTTGGAAAACATTTAATTATAGAAAAAATTACAAATCTTTCCTAAACAAAGGTTGTCTATTGTATTTTATATAGTCTCTTACTTTACAGTGTTCTTGCTCTTTTTCAACTCAATTTTCTGGTCCATATTATTTTAATTTTATTCTGGGGGAAAGCTAGTGAAACTAAAACAGAAGCATCAAAGAAAAAGATACTTGATAAAAATATATATTTAAATCTATTTGTAGCAAATTGTATGCATATGAGCATGCAACAGCATACAATTACAAGTTATATAATTAATTCATATGAACAGACCCATCAATGGCAACTGTTTTCATACTGAGTCATTTCAAATTTATGCACTGCATTATAATCATACCCAGTAACTTCAATTGTTTACATTCAAACGTTTTATTGTTTTCGTAAGGAATATTTATTCTGTGCCTTAGATCATATTCTTTGATTTATCCAATTTTACAAGATTGTCTTCTAATGAAAATCTTATCAATAGTTGAAGAAATCAATTTTTATAATTTATTGGATACACAGGCTATGCAAAAATTAAGTCTCAAAGATAAAGCCAAAGGTAAATCCATAGAAAATCAAAAATAAAACATTACAGGATAAGACTTTCCATTTGCTTCCTCTAGATCGAAACTAAATTCCTATGATTCTACACCAGTAATACAATAAGCGTAAGGGCATCACCTTGAAGTACTCCAAATAAAAAATGGCCTCAGGAGACGGGAAGTCATATTTCTCTGTTATGGTACAGTCCAGTGTCTGGAGATTGGAAGTCTGGTATTCTAGCCGCTAAAATTATAAATAGATCACAGATGATATCCAACAAATCTATCATATTTTTAAACTTAAGTTAATTAATGATTGAATCTTAAGCAAAAGGACTTCCACGCCTGAGGGGGAAATATAGAGAATTGTAGAGAAGAATTAAATCCGTCTTATATTCTCCCTCACTTCGTTCGTCCCAATATAAATCAATTAAGTGCTAAAAAATCAACAAACACATGTGTCGTAAACAGAATGCTGCTCGCTAGCTCTTTATTTTCAATATATAAATCTAAATCTCAAACCACATGACAATTTCAAATCACCTACAGAAAATTCCATTTGTATATCGACATCGTCCATTTTTAACACCAAATGTTCTTATACACAGTACATGTACCTTACTACCGAACTTGATATCCTAAGAACCGAGCGAGCTTAGATAAACGCCCAACTCTGCGAGCTACTATTTAAACCAACAAATCACGTGACCCTAAAATTCGAACACGCGACAACTACGGCCGCACATAAGCAGATAAGTATAAATCCCTCTTTACACAAAAGTTATGATTGGATGAAACAGAGTACAAAAATGAGTTACTTGTATAATACATATTTTAATTTCAACAGATTTTAACCTCACTAACCTCTTTTCTTACATTTTGTTTTAGATGAACATAATTATGCACTATGTTACTCAGTGTTCTTTTCCTTTTAATCTTAACAAAGATTTAAGTTCACCAGTCATTCTTTTTACACTGCATGTACATTTTTTTGTCCCCCGCTTGAAAAGTGGGGGATATTAATTTGGGTCTGTCCGTCCGTCTTTCTGTCTGTCTGTCTGTAACGCTTTCGTTTCCACACGATATCTTGAGAACCCTTTGAGCTTTCACAATGAAATTTTGCATAGCAACTCCCTGTGGACTAAGGAAGAACCCTATTGATTTTGAGGTCCAAAGGTCAAGGTCATAAATTCGCAAATTCTGTCTGTTATGACACATTCGTTTCCGCGCAATATCTCAAGAACCCTTTGAGCTTTTGCAATGAAATTTTACATAACAACTCCCTGTGGCCTAAGGAAGACCTCTATTGATTTTGAGGTCAAAAGGTCAAAGTTCAAGGTCGTTTATTTATACATTCTTTCTGTGTGTAACACAAACTTTCCAGGTGATATTTCAAGAAGATTTTCAGCTTTTGCAATGTAATTTTATACTTAAACTCCCTAGGACCTCTCTCACCCCTCTCAAAGTGTCCCGCCCCGTTTGTTTTATTAGTATTTATTGTATTACATGTCGCTATTTTAAGCTCAGGGGCATGAGGAGAGCTATTACGTATAAAACAGGTTCTCGGCGGACTTTATATTCTTAATACATCTATTAGAACTGTTTAATAAAGGTTGAATTAGACACCATGCATTGTGTGAAATTTTGACAATATCGAACGTGAATATATACATGTATGTGACTTCATCTTTGCGTAGTGTAGTGTATGTCTCTCGCTCTACGTGTGAGAGGTCCCGGGTTCGAATCCTGGACGATCCATTTTCTTTTTTTCCCCCGAAATACTTTTTTTACTAAATGATAGTATTCAGCATGTGAAATAAAAAAATTAAGAGGTCTGGCTTGTACAAACTCATAAAACCATCATTACAGTGTGATAAATATCCAATATAAAAAGAATCTTCTATACACATAATAAAGAATAAGCAATCAAATCTTTATATCCATATTGGCATATTTTATTTGCTTCAGTATACATGTATACTTTTGATAATTCTACAAATTCAGTCAAGGGGATCCGATGTATGCAGCCTTAAATCCATTATAAGAATTTTGTTCATGCGTCTTATTTTAAGGATTAGCAATGGATAAGCTAAGAGACTTGCAAATGATCAGAAAGTCTGCTGGACAGGCAGTACTCATAGATGTACAATGTACGCCAATGGATGAACAGAGAATTGAAAAATTTGATGCACCGACAATAAACAACACTGTATACAGACAGATACAGAACTAAAATGTCTGATAAACAGACGATAGACAAATCAGTAAATAGACCCTTTGGCAAGAAATAGTAGATACAAGCCAATTATTGACAAAGAGATGAAGGACAAAAAAATATGGTGGAAATACGATGGACAAGCAAGATTTATAGATAGAGCTCATGCATTATGATGGACAAACAGTAGACAAGCCAATAAACATACGGATGGAGAAACGACAATTTAATTAACTGACAGAAGAAAAGCCAAATAATAGGGAGAACAGGATCTTTGCTTTGAATAACAATTATATATGAATATTTTAGGACTTAGATAATGAATAAGCAATCATTTTATTCAATAATGTATTGTTACAGCTCACCTGGATGTATCCTTTCCTTCTTTTTATCCTTGCAAATAAGAGAAGTGTATAGCAAAATCTATTCTACTTACAAATATTTAATTAATGTATTTACATGTATATCATTTCCATCCAACTACATGTGTAACTGGAGCTATTTATTTTTCAAATAAGTTAAAGAACTTTATATTCAATAACTTTACCTGCTCTTTTGTTTCATCTGAACTTTTCTCATCTGTTAACCCCCAAAAAATGTCTAAATAATTATACAGTCCTGTATTTTCATATAAGAATTCTTTGAGGAAAAAAAAAGAAAATTCCCTGTATTAAATGTAGTGTTGCATGCGTGGTAAAAAAAAATTATGAACTACTGGTAAGTTGTGATTTTTTTTTTTTTTGTTAAATTGTCTATGATTAATTTCTTATATTTACAGAAAATTAACTTCCCATATCACATAAAACTTCTTTTATAAAAACAAGCTTTATATCACATTACAAATCACCCTATGGAAGGGTAAATGATACATTTTTCTGCCATGTTTCTTCGAAATCTACAATAAGATGCAGATTTGTATGGGATAATGATTATTATGATGAATAATGATATATAATATCATTTGGCCTCTGTTTATTCTTAAACTTTTTAATAGATTTACTTATTTAAATATGAGCAACGCTTTTCAATGTTATGATAACCAATCAAAGATAACAGAAGAAATTCACAAAGTTCACATGATACATTAGGTGATGTATAGGGCAATACCTGTACCTTTAAAATGATCAGCTGTAAATCTCTGTTCAGTGGGTCACTTTTCAAAATGGCATGGACACAGTTTCAATTCAAAATTTTCATATTTTTGGCATGGACACAGTTTCAATTCAAAATTTTCATATTTTTTACTCATGTTTTTATGTTTACAAATACTTAACTAATGTATTACTAATGATCATCAAAATTTTGAATTTCAGTTGTAAAGATACAAGACAGATTTAGAGCTCCAAACCTTTGTTATTTAAACAAGGCCCGTATTCCAATATATGTTCATTCCAAGCAGATTTTAATAATAAAGAAGTAAATTCTAAACACTATATACGACAGTTTCTAGTGATTTGATGAATCTCATTTTGTTTTAAATGAATGAAATTAAATCATATGGAGACGGTGGAGAGCTGCAAATTTTGTCTTGTACTCGACAATTATGACCATTGATCAGGGACGGATCTTTTTCGTGCCAGCACCTACTGTGACGCAGGACCTCGGTTTATAAGGTCTCATCCAAAGGACCGGTCTCCATGTCCCACACTGGAATTCGAACCCGGAAAATTAAGTTGAAACTGTATCCAGGTCCCTTTATAATAGTGATTATGACTGCGGAACACTTCACTCATCTGATCAATACAGAGAAATCTAGACAGGGGTTACTTACCTCTCTTAGGCATCTGATCCTATTTCTTGTGTGTCAGAGGGGGGGGGGGGGGGGGGTTT
>PRKT01000133.1:983130-999765 GCA_003671525.1 Saccostrea glomerata | reverse complement strand
GTGGGGGGGGGGGGGGGGGGGGGGCTTTAACCTCTTCTCAATTTATATTGTTCAACGCATTTTTAAGATCATACACATTGTGTTCACCTCCAACATAAACAACTCGAAGACATTTAGAAATAGCGAATACTAATTAGTGTTTTATCCATTTACAGGTTTGTGTCAATTATATTTTATTTTTTTTCTTTTTGTATTTGAGATCGATCACTGTTGGTTTCGCCATTTCTTACACTGTACCTAAGTCAAAAAAGGAAGATCGATCATTTATTTTGATAAAATGAAATTTTATGATTTAAGTTTGCTTTTTTCTTTCTGTCTTTCACTGTTACTTTATTTCTTTTTAGAGAACGGCATTTTTTTTTTTACAGATATACGATATGTATATACAATATCATGTGTATATCTTTAAACTTGATTAATCTCTATGAAACCTGTAATAAGGCTTTCAACCAATATTTATAATATTTTAGAGCTTTGATAATTCATAAGACTTATGTTCATCTGTATGTAAGTGGGTATATACTAATAACTACCGATTGATAAAAACAGACTGCCATTTTACATGTTTTAAGATGAAAAGGAATAACTTTTTATGTTAACTGTTGTACGAGATATGACATTTGTTTTCTATACTTTGTGAATTGGAATTTGCCAGAACAAAATAAAAACAAAAAGGGGTGGGGGCAATCGTATCCTTCAACTAGAAAAACAATAATTATAGAATACCATTGCTGTGTGTCAAACATCGTCATCAATGCCTGCCATGGCATTTATAATTTCATATTGGTCATTATTTGATAACAAGTTAGTTATCTTGGCAATAGCCTTTACAGAACTAAATCTAAATAATAGAAAGTTTGGCATAACATTACTTGACAAATTTAAACTCAAAAAGTCATAAGAATGTATAATATATTATTAATAAGCTATATTTTCTAAATAATAGATGTTATTAATTTTACAACTTATTTTTTATCATGTAAGGAAGAATTTAGCCATGTTGATTTCAACCACACATCTCTTCACAAGTGCGTAACTGTACTTGGTAATCATAAATGCAACTTATTGTAACTTTATCATTTTTTCTCGGATGCTTGACGCTTATAACCTTTGAATGGTGACTGTTATTTAAAAAAAAAACAAAGTAGACAATTGTTATACATTTTCGTAGTTGATGTATGTTTATAATTATAGTTTGTGACAAATGTTAGTGAGGTTATCTAATGTTTTTGTAGGTTTAGGAACACAACTTAATCATGTTTGTTGGCATTTTTTTCCAAAAACATATCCTGCTTGTTTTGGTTTGCTTTTTTGTGATTTTTTTTTCATAATGCACATATAATGCACATATATTCCTTAACTGCATGTTTTACGATTCCTTACGAAGTTTTAATACCGTAACGTCATTTTAATTCAAAGGGATTAAAAATATCTATTCAAGGCACCATTTTGCTAATTTAAACTAAAGTCATAAATGCCAAAAATATCATAATATATAATATATGCAATATTTTCTTAAATGACATTTAAATACTATACCGTCTACCTGATGTTTACGTTTAAAGTTGTCGAATAATTTTTGCCATTATATCCATAGTAAAATTGTCCACTTTTAAATAACCATCATCATTCAAAAGTCATACAATGTACTAGTAAGTTCCAAGCATCCGAGAAAAATGCGGAAGCCAAGGTTTTGTTGCATTTATGAATATTTGGTATGCAAGAAAACCTCGGCTTTCGCATTTTTCTCGGATGCTACGAATATTTACGAAGTTTTTACGTCATTATATTCTAAATCAAAGCTTTACTGATTAAAATATATTGTTACTGTAAAGTGGCATTTTGCTTATCAAACCAGCTGCAGTGTACCTATTTTCTAAACTTATGTTTGTCAAATAACCTATTTTTCTAGACTTTAACCTCAAAAGTCGACTAGTTAGTTTTTTTTCTCTCTGTTTTCAGAATAAAAGCTGATGTGAATACCAATAAAAATTGTTGGTTCGTTGGACCCGCGTGCTAGTATTTAGACAAAACTATACAAATAATATCAATTTCAATTTCCCGCATCATGGAAATTCTGAGCTATTTTCTATTCCATTTCCCCTCAAATTTTCGTATTTTTAATCTGCTAAAACTTAGAATCCCATGGGAGAACGGTGGGATTTTCAGTCCCACCAACTATCCCACGTCTCTTCCATTGGAGAAAAATGTCAGATGGTATATTTTATCCTAGGGGATTTTTTTCTACCATGAATTTGTTCAAATGGGATAAATTCCACGGATATTGACAATGAATTATTTTCTCCAATACACTGTTATAATTGGTATATTTTCTATATATTAATTTATGAGGAGAAATTTGTCATTGTCATACTGTATGGGATATATTTCATGATTCACAATGAATGGGAGAAATTGTTTGATTGTCAATATCCATGGGATTTATCCCATTCGAACAAATTTGTGGGAGAAGATATCCCATCTGACATTTTTTCTCACATGGAAGAATGGTGGGATAGTTGGTGGGATTGAAAATCCAATCTTTCTCCCATGGGAATCTGGGTTTTTTGGACTTCATGTCTTTAGAAGTGGAAATGTTTGTGAGCTCAACATAAAACCTTGGGATACCGCTAAGAAATCCCACCAAGTGATATAAAAATATTTTGGATTTCATAATTAGAAATGGTAGTAAAAAGTCTGGACTATGTCGTGTCCAGAGTTAAATGTCGTACTGTTTTAAGTGTATGTTTAACGGATATGTTAACGGAACTTATAATTAAATAATGTCATGTACGAGGGTTGTCCGTAAAGTTCGTGGACAAGCTAAAAATTTCATCAAAGTTGTGTCATTTTTATTATTGACATAATTCTAATCCTTTACTAAATGTGAATTGAAAAATGTAAAAATTTATTTAATTTCAAATGTATATACGAGTAACGAAAGGACATTTTGCTCATCAAAACAAGACCCATATTTTCTATAAATGTGTCAGTCAAAATAACATTTTTTCCATGAGTTTAATGTTAATCGTCGATTAGTTTATAATTTCTGTTTTTACATTAAAGATAATATATGAATCGCGAAACTTGTTAATGTTTCCGATAAATATACAGTGTAATTAGGATTACAATGTCATTTATAAATGTTAAATATTTGAGACGACCTATATTTTAGGAAATGAAATATCCTAATGACACTTTAAATTAATCCGGAGTTCATGATTTGAAAAACTTAAACCCACAATACCAGAGGAAGCAAGTCTTAAGAAGACTTTTTTCAAGATTTTTTTCCCTACATATTCTTATTAAAACTTTGATCCCCCATTGTGTCCCCACCCTATCCCAGGATTTGAACAGATTTGAATCCACTCTTTACCAAGCTAGCGAAGATATACCTGATAATGTTTCCATATACGAGGGTTGTCCAAAAAGTTCGTGGACAATGACGTTTTTGTCAAAATAATTGGTTCTATATGCATCTATTGTATATAAAAATATTTCTTATGAAAAACCAAGTCAGAATGGTTTAATTTTTATCTAGGAAACTTAATATTTTTGTCAAAATCGGGGTCTTTAAAGATCGCAGATTGTGCGCACGGACCAGTCTGACTTTAAGCCAATTTCATTATAACCTTAAACATTTGGATTTTGACTTAACACATGTTCATGGACACACACTTCATTTCTTTTTTAACATGTGTTTAAGGCGCAACGCACTTCCAAGTGCTAGCAATAATCATTAAGTATAGATTATAATTTATTTCATTTCTTAAAATTCAAAACAATGCATAAAAAATTACGAGTGTTATCTATATAAACTGTCTGTATACACAAATTGCACAGCTCAGTCCGACGCTGCGCTACATTTATAACAACGTCATGAGAAGAAATCTCCATTTTCCGTAAATTACATGTGTTTTTAAATTCTTGTAGTGTCTTCGAATTTGTACACATCGTTGAAAAACCGTATATACCAATCTGAAATTGATACACTGAATGTATTTCAATAATTTTCAGTTGGTTTAACAAACTAATATTTTGTCTCTTACACCATTTCAACCGTATAAAAACTTAATTTTTTTAATCGGACGCTGCCCCGTGCGCGGACGGCCGACGTCGCTTTTTTTTTTGTCGAGTTTTGACACATATTTGTTAGGGTTTTTGTTTAGTATTTCTACTGTCTATATAGTGAGCAATACTTAAGATATCAGAAAATGATTATAGCCGCTTTATTTATGTTTCATATTTTGACTTGTCATATATAGAAAATAATCATTTTAATCCGAGCACTTTACATCAGAGTTTATGTCAT
This sequence comes from Saccostrea glomerata, assembly GCA_003671525.1. NCBI lineage: Eukaryota > Metazoa > Mollusca > Bivalvia > Ostreida > Ostreidae > Saccostrea > Saccostrea glomerata. Next base: position 995,453 of record PRKT01000133.1, on the reverse strand, counting down.
TTTAACCTTGGTCCGTGCGCACTATCCGCGACCCTTAAATACCCCGATTTTTAAAAGAAATATTACGTTCCATCAATAAAAATTAAATCATTCTCATTTGTTTTTTCATAAGAAATATTTTGATATAGAAAAGATTTTTATAGAACCATTTATTTTCACAAAAAAGTCATTGTCCACGAACTTTTTGGACAACCCTCGTAAATATCACTAGCTATGACATTGTTGGTTTTTAGCTCACCTGAGCCAAAGGCTCAAGTGAGCTTTTCTGATCAAAATTTGTCCGTTGTCTGTCGTCGTCGTCGTTGTCGTTGTAAACTTTTCACATTTTCATCTTCTTCTCAAGAACCACTGGGCCAATTTCAACCAAACTTGCTACAAAGTATCCTTGGGTAAAGGGGATTCAAGTTTGTTCAAATGAAGGGCCACGCCCTTTACCAAGGGGAGATAATTATGAATTAGAGAAAAATTAATGGCATTTTAAAAAAATCTTCTTCTCAAGAACCCCTGGGCCAGGAAAGATGTGGCATCATCCTCAGGTAGTGAAGATCCAAGTTTGTTCAAATAATGACCCCCGGGGGTAGGGTGGGGCCAAAATGGCCAATCAAAGTTTTACATAGGAATATATAGGGAAAATCTTTAAAAATCTTCTTCTCAAGAACCACTGGGCCAGGAAAGGTGAAACTTATGTGGCATCACCCTCAGTTAGTGTAGATTCAAGTTTGTTCAAATAATGACCTCCGGGGGTAGGGCCAAAATGGCCAATCAAAGTTTAACATAGGAATATATAGGAAAAATCTTTAAAAATCTTCTTCTCAAGAACCACTGGGCCAGGAAAGATGAAACTCATGTGGAATCATCCTGAAGTAATATTGATTCAAGTTTACTCAAATCATGACCCCCGGGGGTAGGGTGGGGCCAAAATGGCCAATCAAAGTTTTACATAGGAATATATAGGAAAAATCTTTAAAAATCTTCTTCTCAAGAACCACTGGGCCAGGAAAGATGAAACTCATGTGGCATCATCCTGAGGTAGTGTAGATTCTAGTGTGTTCAAATCATGACCCCCTGGGGGGGTTAAAGTTCAAGCCCCCTTCCCCCACCTCAGTAAACTTTCAGTTCTGATCTGATATATGCTTTTTCCTAGCCGATGTTCTCAGGTGAGCGCTGTGGCCCCTGGGCCTCTTGTTTTTTTTTATATATCCTTAAATCTAATTATATTCACTATTTGTAGACATCAATAAATACATTTTTTCAATCAGTACAAAGATTTATAAGAGATTCTGATAGATTAAATTTAAATTAATTATTGCAGCCAAACATGCACTTAAACTCTAGAAAGTTACATTGTATAATTTATATTTATCAAGAGTAAAGAATGTATGTTTTAATCAAACATGTTTGTATATCAATGTTTGTTTTTCTTTTCCTTTTTATGTATTGACATTGACAGATGTAGCCATTTATGATGAGAACCTCGTAGGTTAATAGAACTTGTGTTCAATCCATTTGTATATTAATACAATAAAATATGTTCAAATCACATTCCAAATGTTAAACTTTGAAACCCTATCGTGGTCCCACCTTACCCCGGGATTATGAATCGTAAAAAACTTGAATCTATTCTATGTGAAGAAGATCCCACACAAGTTTAAACTTTTTGCGCCCAGATGAAGATTTTTAAAAGATACCACCAAATTTTAAGTGCAGACAAGTTTCTATATACCAAGGGACATCTGTAGTTTACTTTTACATCTGGAAGGCATGCAAATCATAGACCATAAACTTTGAATAAACTTTTCTTAAAATTTCTGATTAAGTAAACTTTTAAAATAATTTAGTTAATTTTTTAAAAAGTGTTCCCATTTTAATTATTCAAGTTGTTTTTGAAACTCTTGAAATCTGCAATTTTTTAAAAATGTCTAATAAAAGTCAAGTTTTAAAGAACAACAAGAAATTGTTTCCTCTTAGATACATGTATTTGTATTTCAGAAGTCTTTTCTCAATTTATCATTTTGATGCCAGACTGCTCAGAAGATTAATAAAAGGTCGAAAACCAAAATAGAATTGTTAAAATCTTATTTTTTTCAAGAATCGCCTAATGTGTTGACATTTTGAACACTTAGAGACATACAACACTTAAATAGAAAGCACTCAAAATCTACATTTTATTTCAAATATATATATATATATATATAAAGCTTCTGAAGATAGAATGAAAGGCCTAAAGCTTTACTGGAGTTTTTCGTGTTTTTCTTCTATATTTTAAGCATTTAATTCCGACCACTGAGACTATTTATTGGATTTTATATATACATGTATATATATACTCAGTATATACCGGTATCACTAAGCTATTTGTTCAGAACTTTGGTTTATGCTTCTTCGTTTTTCAATGCAGTTAAGCATATTTTTTGATCCGCTCCTTGCAAGTTTAACCTTCTTCCTCAATGCATGACGAATTTCTTCGAAAATCCCCGATCTCATTTTCGGAAAGCTTATGCGGCCGACTTCCTAGCTGCTGCTACGTTTTCGTAGGACGTACACGGAATCACCCACTTTTATGCTACCAGTATTGTCTAATGCGGCATTCACACCAAATATCGGGTCATTTCCGTAAGTTGGGAAACAGCGAAATCTACAAAATACATGATCATGTTTTTAACTTTTCATCATCTTAACTAACGAAGTGTACAGAGTAACAATATGCTCCCACCTTACAGTACTATAAAAATGTTTAAATTTTTGATTTTTTAAACTAATCAACTCTATAGGGAGTTAAAAATGGTAAAGTTTTCTTATGGGATTAAAAAAAAAACCTTACTAGTTAAGCATGGCAAGAAAATTCCATGTTTCTAGATTTTCTTGCACAGTGAATATTCAAAAATAGTATAACATTCTCTTTAACACAAATTAAGTGACATTGCTAGTATCTAATGAATATTTATGAGTATGTAAATGTAATGGTTCTCCTTACTGTTTGAGGGTCTCCAAGGGTTGTCTATCTTTATTTCTGTCTCCTGTGTCAGGATTTACCGTCGTTAGAACACACCTTAAAAAATTTAACATAACACTGTAATACATGTACCTCTTCTCTAATCTCTAAGAATAGGGATTAAGTTATTTATTATCAATTCCATTGAAGTGCACCTTTTTGCATTACATCACAACCTATTTTGATACCTGGTAAATAGTACATGCCTCCTAACTGCAAGCTTTGTATTTCTTGTTTGCGTTCTTCTCTGAAATAGTCTGTAATCTGAACTGTAGTCAGTCTGTAATCTGAGCAACCAATCAGGAACAGGGAAAAACTACCAATCATAAAGCTTACGGCTAGGAGGCGTGTACTATTTACCTTGAGCGCAGCTTTGAAATAGATTGTGACGTAATGCAAAACGGCATACTTCACTGATATTGATAATATTTCTATAAACCGATTCCTTTTTATATTATTTTCCCCTTGACATATGTCAAAGAGATTTAAAATTATTGGGAACGATTACGCTATACTTCAGCTACTATACCTACAATTTAATACCGGTACCGGGATTTTTGGCTATTTAAAGCAATTACTGATCAAACTTCAATTGTATTTTTCATTTCTTCGTCTTTGAATTTGTTTTATTTGTTGCACGTTAAAAAGGTTTCTTTTAATATTTTTATTTGAAATATGTAGAAATATATATGCTCGCAAAATCTAGAGAAAAAAAATGATGACAAAAGATGAAGTGACAAGTTTTAGAAAAGATTCTAGAAAAACCTGGTGCAGGGATCAAGGATTCTAAAGGAGAGTTGTTCCGTGTCCCCGATTCTTAACTCGTCCCAACAATCCTGAAAATGTTAAAGTATAATGAAGGAAAGGACTTGGTACAACTTAGAATTATATGGCAATTTTCCGAGAAGAAAATAAAGCTAAAGGAGACTCATTACACCACAGGTACATGACGTTACTTATTTTTCTTTTAATAAAAGAATATACCCATATCTAATAAAATACATGTACCAATCGGCGCCATCTTGTATTTTCGTCTGAAATTCCGTAAAATAAATTCCCTGCAACCATTTTCTTTCTGTGGTCGGTCTTCCGATTGTTGAAGCAGTAGATCGAGTTTGAAAGGGCTTTTTTAATATTTGGAAGTGTGATGCGCCCCCTGGCTTCAGTGTCCGTAAGTTTAGACCTCGAAAGACTGGCCACAGAGAAAATATGGTTGCAGGGAATTTATTTTACGGAGTTTCAGACGAAAATACAAGTGGATGTGACCGACCTAGAAAAATTCAAGATGGCGCCGATGGGTACCTTGTTAATTATTAGGTAGGGGTATATTTTTTTTATTAAAAGAAAAATAAGTAATGTCAGGTGCCTGTGCATTACACACACAGTTTATTTTAGATTTCATTACTGCAGCACATATAATGTAAAACAGATGTCAAATATCTTAATGAGTGGAAAACTGATAAAACAATGGAGGTTTAATCATATATTTTTGGGAGTTGAACTATGTTCAATCTCCCATGGTCATCACGTATTTAACATGCGCAGTAATTTGTGTTGATTACATAGAGACGAAAGCGAGGCTACTGTGTCGGCTGATTTACTCCGATGATATTCAATAGAAAACATGCTTAAACATCCGCGACAAATAGTTCATGTCATTTTCTCCTGAATTAATCTAATTTTCATATTGTAAGTAAATGTAATGATAAAGTATTCTTATTTTGAATATTAGACTTAGTTCAAAGTACATATGTTAAACTAAATTATAAAGAACCATGAAAGTTTTTCGTAATGGAACTCATTTTTAGTTTAGCGTCAAACACTGAAAGAGATGCGAACGACAGCTCTACATACTGAAGGCAAACGTTAAATTTAGTCTTATTCAAACTTTTCGTGAACATTTTCTTGGTTAAATTGAATTCGTTAATGCATGAAAACTTTAGGAAACATGCGTATTTATTACTTAATCAGCAGTATCACCTGCCAAAAGCGGTAAAACGTAAGTACTCTGTTATAAATATTAAAACCAAAAACGGACACCGGTGTTTTCGTAAAATCGCAATTAAAAACAACAAAATGAAGTATATTTTTTTTGATAAAAGGAAAACCTCATTAATTTTACATACCAGATAATTTGTACGCACACAAACTCTCACATATACCACTGTTATGTTTTGTCAATAAATATTTGTTTTTAACTTGGTACATGTATTGCTCTTTTCCTCACAATATAAAAAAAAGATTAAGTTCTGACGTGCTCCATGTATAATGTTCGTGTAATTGAAATACATTTTCATTCACAGAGAAGTTTTATATAACAAACCTGTTAGCTCTTAAAAGGATGCTGTGTTAAAATCCACATTTTATCAACATTGATATTATTCCTGCGAAACTGAAATTTTCATAACACATGGTTAAAGGTGCAAAGGAAAATATATTGCAAATTTGAAGACTGTGAGCAGTGATATAAATGATCAACCGCCTCTAATATGAATATATTGCAATGTGCATGTTTTGCAATGGGAAACCCAAAATATGTGTAGGATGAAAAATAATAGAAGCACAACGGCAATATGTAACAAGAGATGTTTGTAAAACACATATGCCCCCCTCCCCCCAAATTGGAATTTTTTTGTAAGTCCAAGGGGCATAACTCTGTCAAAAATGGCACGATTGTACCCAAAACAGAACTTGACCTAGATATTCATCTGATTAATCTGTATATTTAATTTCATCTCAGTATGTGCAATGGTTGCAAAGAAAATGAACGGAAACTGCAAATAATTGAATTTTTTGAAACTCCAAGGGGCATAACTCTGTCAAAAATGGTGCAATCTTACCCAAAACAGAACTTGCCCGAGATATTCATGTGATATATCTGTGAACCAAATTTGATTTCAGTATGTGCAACGGTTGGAAAGAAAATGATCGGAAACTGCAAATAATTGAAATTTTTCCAAGTCTAAGGGGCATAACTCTGTCAAAAATGGTGCGATTGAACCCAAAACAGAACTTGCCCGATATATTCATGTGATATATCTGTATACCAAATTTGATCTCAGTATGTGCAACGGTTGCAAAGAAAATGAGCGGAAACTGCAAATAATTGAAATTTTTCTAAGTCCAAGGGGCATAACTCTGTCAAAAATGGTGCGATCATACTCAAAACAGAACTTGACCTAGATATTCATGTGATATATCTGTATACCAAATTTGATTTAAGTATGGGCAACGGTTTTGAAGAAAATGAACGGAAACTAAATGGACCGACAGACCGACAGACCGACAGACCGACGGACCGACAGACAGCAGCAAAGCAATATTCCCTCCCTTCTTCGAAGGGGGGCATAATAAAGATTCTATGAAAATTTTGTTCAGTGGTGTTAGAGGAGTTGCGGATAAGAGATGGTTATACCTAAAGTGTAACAAACAGATGGACGGAAACCACGATTAATAAATTCCCTCCCGCCTCAAGCAGGGGGTATAAAAAAGGACTAATGTAGACAGGCTTGCAAGCATTATGGCCCATGCATTTTTTGCTATTCAATGTCTCTGAATGTCTTTCTCGATCAAGATTGGTCCAACTCGAAAAATGTGAAGCAGTTGTCTGTATTTGAAAAAAAAACAGACATAATAATAATTAATACATGTAATATTGTTCACTCACTTAACCTCCCGATCAAAGATTTTATTTACACCATGTTCAACTCCCATAAGTGCTTTCAGTACTTTGATTTTAATTTGTGTGTACATGTAGTACGTCATTTACGGTGTAATGAGCCTCCTTTATGAAAAACTTTAAGTGATTCTAAATTTATTGAATCAACTTTATTAAAAAAAATGTGTAAATTTAAATAATATGTTTCGTCAAATATTGCTATTTATTAACTTTAATCAAAGTTTATTTTATATTAAATTAAATACACTTTTGTTTATTTACTGAAGCTTGATACGACTCGTAGGTGAGCGAATACCATTGAATCTAGTATGTCTTAGGCTGAAATGATGATTTACATTTGACAATAAAGGAATACCTCGGCAAAAGCTTCACAACCGGATATAACGATGTTGGGTCGAAAAGTTCTGAAGGTGACCTTTTTCTCTAGACGTTCATTTAATGCGTCTAACGATGCTTCATTCATCACCAAAAACCCACCAAAATCAGAAAACAAGGCCTAAAAATGTACAGAAGTTATTTTACTATATAAATGTAGCCCTTTGATGAGGTCAATCCATAGATATATCGACTTCACAGAAAAGCATATTGACCGAGCACGAAGTTCGAGGTCGATATGCTTTTCTGTGAAGTCGATATATCTATGGATTGACCTCATCAAAGGGCTACATTTGTTATATTATTTTTTATACAGATTGATAAAAATAAATGTGAAGATAATAAGAACAAGTCATTGTTATGACTCTCACCAATTATAGAACATAAAAATACTATACAAATTGAAGTAAACATTTTTTTCAGAAACATTAAGCCATATTCTATATTAGCTATAATTGTGAAAAAATCAGTACTTTTTTTGTTTTATAGAAAATTATCACCATTTTAAGCCACATAAAGTCGATATGCATTTCAGATTCTATAAATAGTAACTCGTCTTTATGCTGTTATATACTTAATCATGTGATCATGTTTGAGCCAATCAGAGAGCTTGGAATAAATGATAAAAGTAATATTAGACTTTAATAGTATGAGATAGGACAATTCCCAGTTAAGCTTGGATTTTCAGTAAGGTGTTGCATTCTCGAAGTTACATAATTAGCTTCTGAAATTTACACAACTTTCTTTCACTGTTGAAATATACATGGGATAGAAATTCGGGCCAATGCCAATTAGTGTACCAAATAACTAATAACATTGTCTCGTCCGGCAAAGAGGTGGAGCTTAAGTCGTCTCATCGTTGTCAACAACAATTTAAAGTTCCTGATGTTATTAATTTCTTAACCAATGAGAATCTATTCGCCATTTGACAGACGCTAATTACGAAGCGCAGAGAAAATTAATGCCATGCCCTACTTAAATTCCAAGCTTACCTGGGAATGGTTCTATTAAATAAATACTGACATATCTTGTAATTTGATGAAACGCGCTATAAATACATATACATTTATTTAGGCCAAAAACTGGCAGTCCGAGACTAAAACCTTCGAATTTTTAAAACGAGATCCCTGATTGTTTCTAAAACTAGGCAAATTTGAGATTCCAATGAATCTCCATTAAAAAGATGACCCAGTAAATAATAATAATCTTTTTTGCTATTGACCTTGAACTTGCCATTATGACCTTAGTGCAAGATCATAACACATCGTCTGGTTATAAGCAAACCTTATTCTAAATTTTAGCCTCCAGTGAATACAGGTATTCAATATAAAGTTATGGTTCAAATAAGAATTTTAAATATTTTTTGCCAGTGACTTTGAGCTAGCCAGAATGACCTCTTTCAAGGTTAGGACTCTCCGTCAAGTCATAAGTAATATTTGTACTATGGATGAGCTTCAAGTGTCTCTCCATCTTAAAGTTATAAAGCCAGAAGAAGAATGCAAAGACAGATGGACAAGGTAATTCTTACCCCCCCTCCCCGAACTTCTTTTCTTTTGGGGGAAAGGGGGGTTAAAATACACAGTACCATATCGCCAGGCTGTGCGGGATTTCCCCAAGGTTTGATTTCCTTTGATGAATCTTTCTTTGGCATAGATCCAGAGGACACAACCAATCGCACGCCCTCTTCTGTCTGGAGAAATTTCTGGAACCAGTGAGCAGCCTCGTCCCCACAATCCATTCCGAGAAGACGAAGACCCCATACTCTGCAACAAACAATGACGTCATTATTTTTTTTCTTGAAGTACGTCTCATTTAGACGTACATCTCAATCATGCTACAAATATATCCCCTATATTTTTTACTTCTTTCAATAAATATCAATAAAACTAATTATAAGCACACATGTACATAAAAAAGTAGTGCGGCGCAATGATAATGCTATTTATTTATGAACATCGATCTCTTTCGGCTTCACCTTGTCATTATGAATCTTGATTTGTCAACTGGAGGATTTTTCTTTAATACCAGGGTGGGTTGTCCCGGGGCATCTAGGTGGATGTCGTCCTTGTGACTGGATACTCGAATTAAGGCCATCTTTGAATAATGGCGCTGACTCAGGAAGTCTCCGTTTGGTCTTGCCAGCATCCATTGCCTGATTTAAAATCTATTTTATCATTATTGAGGCGGTTGAAACAAACTTTTATCAATTAAAAAAAAAGTTTTGTCATGTTTATGTCATATTTATATAAGTAAACTGAATAAGTTTAACATTATACTTTTTATGCCATCATAATCGAAGATTCGGGATATGTAATAGTTTTTGCCCTGTTCGTCTAGCTGTCTGTCTGCAAAAATATTTAACATTGCTCATATCTTTTGATTAGTTGGAGTTATGTCTTTCATATTTCACATCTCTTTTCCTTATGATAAGACTTTCCGTCGGATACCAACATATTTGATCTCTTAAACCCCAGTCACATTTCCAAAAACGACCAACGGCCGACGGGTTTTGGAGCAAAAATGGGCTTCTTCGGGTGACAGTCGGCAGTTCATCGGCCGATGTCTTACCCGATTTTGACCTCTTTTTTTGTCGGCCGACCATTTTTGTGTCCATTGGTCCAAGTTATAATTTTTTCTGCGTCGGTGGCCGATTCTTCAATTGAAGTTATCCGTCGACCAGCCTTCGATCATCGTCCGACCGTCGGGAGTTAGTTTATAAAGACGGTCGTCCGTCGTTCGACAATAATGGTGTTCATTATTTCGGCTGACGTTTAAAATCAAACTGTAGCTCAGAGCTCGATGATCGGGCGACGATTGGCCGACTTGTGAATATTTAATCCATTATGATACAAAACACAAACAAAATTTTGATGCATGGATTGATATATATATGTTTTTTGAACGGAAACAACTTAAATAATTATTCCATAAGATTTAATTAAAGAAATCTTAAATATTCTTTGCTGCTTTTATGCAATTCCATACAAAATTGTTCACACATTTTCAACATTGAGTCACAAATGTATAGTATTCTGCCACTTTGCCTTGCAAACATTACTTGCGTCACCTATCTGAATATAGATCTATGAAAAATATTGCTGATTTTCTGAAGAAAAAAAATCGTTTGTGTTATTTACCCAAGTCATCGGTGTCCCTTGGAAATAATGTGACTGTTCCGTGTCGCCCGATACTGTGTCGGCCGATCATGTTCTTTCAGCCGACAGGACCAGAAAAATTTGGTCGCCCGACCATCGTCTTAAATGTGACCTGGGCATTAACCTTGACCTTGATTTTGAAACACTTTTGCAAAAAAATTTAAAAACTTGGTAATAATTTCAAACAGTTTGTGCCAGGGCTCTCATATTTCATATCTGTATTTATCGTGGCATGGATATAAATATTTTTGACCTTTTGAACATGATCTTACTGTTTGACTCACTTTAATTTGGTCACAACTTTTGAACAATTAGAAGTAGGGCTTTGAAATTTCACAGGTATATTCCTTGTGACAAAGCCTTCAATTTGACACTAAATTTTTTTTGACCTTTTGAGTTTTAAACTTCACCTTGGAGTTTGACCTACTATTAAAAAAACTTTAACCTTCGTGATATCTTTTGAACATTTGGTGCCACAGCTATCATATTTTGCATGCGTGTTTCTTATGAAAGGTCTTTCCCTGCGTACCCTTTAATTTTGACCCTTTGACCTTGGGTGGAGTTTGGCCCACTTTTATAAAACATTAACCTTGACAATATCTTTTGAATGGCTGATGTTTGGGTTTTCATTTTAACCAGGCATATCCATTGACACTAGTCCTTTACTTTGGTTATAACATTTTCCATCTCTTTGACTTTTTAAGCTGACATACTTGGGCATCAGTGTTTCAAAAACACATTTTTTTTAATTCAAAATTTCACAATTATGTAATTCCATGTGACAAAAAATATACCTTGATAAGATGGGTTGCAGAAATGTAAAATTTTGAACATCACAAAGAGTACAAATTTTAATATTTTAGGAATTTATTATTTGCATCAATCAAAATATATACGTCAAAAAATATAAACCAATCTATCTTTAGTTTGTATCACATGTCCTTAATTAACAAGATTTATAATCATTTCTAATTGGTAAATAAAAAATGACTTTCCAAGAATTCCAAAGAATTCGAAAGAACTCCATTTTATATTGTTTTCAGTTGTCCCTGCGATGTAGAACAATACGTGGGACTCGCCTGTCTGTCTATCACAGCCCACATCGAGGTATGGCGGGTTTGATAATCTGATTATCAATAAAATTAAACTGCGTATTAAAATAAAACAAATATAGTACAACCCGTTTAGTATACATTGTACATTAAATAAAAAATCAAATTAAATTATTCAACCTTTATGACGTCAAATTCATTAGCATCTCGCAAAACATGAGCGTGTATGTGATGAAAAGAAAGTAAACATTCGATATATTGTGGCATAATGTGTTAGACCGTGCGTCATCAGGACAGATTTCTAGTGAAAATATTGAAGGACATCAATGAAAAGTCCGCAAGTTTATCATATATTGATCTTACTATAAATATACAATTAATCCATCTGTTTATAAACTTTGGTATAGGTATCGAAACATGTAAGGTAAAGTACTGTAAAGCTAAATACATTTGCCTGTGATTTAATTTAGTGCTTTTGATGGAGAGAAACTCTCGCTAAATAAGGTACAACGCTAAATGTCTTGCACCCGACATATAATATAAATGAACAATGAAATATGCGCTAAACTACGGAAGCGTATTGCTGCCACTTGAAAAAAAAAATTGTAAGTCGTACGTACGACATAATAAGTCGTACGTACGACATAGTAAGTCGTACGTACGAGATACTAAGTCGTACGAACGAGATACTATGTCGTACGTACGACATACTAAGTCGTACGTACGACATAATAAGTCGTACGAACGACATAATAAGTCGTACGAACGACATTATAAGTCGTACGTACGACATAATATTAAGTCGTACGAACGACATAATAAGTCGTACGTACGACATAATAAGTCGTACGAACGAGATAATAAGTCGTACGTACGAGATACTAAGTCATACAAACGAGATACTATGTCGTACGTACGACATAATAAGTCGTACGTACGAGATACTAAGTCGTACGAACGAGATACTATGTCGTATGTACGACATAGTAAGTCGTACGTACGACATAATAAGTCGTACGAACGAGATACTAAGTCGTACGTACGACATAATAAGTCGTACGAACGAGATA
>PRKT01000133.1:951730-975482 GCA_003671525.1 Saccostrea glomerata | reverse complement strand
CCCCCCCCCCCCACTTTCAATTAACCCCCAACCCTTTCAATTTCCTTCCGACGCCTTTGCATAATGTACGCACATACCCATGTATCTGAGAGAGAGAGAGAGAGAGAGAGAGAAAGAGAGAGAGAGAGATAAATACCTGTCGAACATATCCTCCCACACCAGACCTGTGATTTCTGCCTTGGCCGTCTGTAACGGAATTCCCGGGCATGACTTCACGGGGAATATATTTAACTCTGAAACTTTCCCCACCCGAACAAAGCTGTCCCTCCTAATGCGACTGGACCACACGGAGGCTAGCCAACGCGCGAGGGAGACTGCTGAAAGGCCCAAAAGCACTTGCGCTCCTTCGTCTGACATTGTGGATATCTGGGCTGTGTATGCTTATCTATATTCTGTTTACAAACACGGCATGGTCATTTAGAAATTGGGTCAACAACTGGAGACAACTCTTCCAGGTTGCATGCAGTTTGACATGATGCAAGGCCAGATTCCAAGATCACAGGAGAAAAATTTGTTTTAATATGAAATATATTTTTTACTATAATAAATTAAATGATTTGAATTTTTTTTAAAGGACTGCATTGTTGGAAAATTCGTTGTTCATTTTATATGAATATTCTCTTCGATGTAATACATGTGTAAGACAGATTTTACAAATCAATCAGTTTACAATTTTCATGATTTTAACATATTTAATATTATTGCAAAAGAATTTACAACAAGTTGTATTTTAACTTGATATGTCTGATTCTAAATGAACATAAAGTCTAAATGTATTTGACATAAAGTATTTTAGAGAAATCTTTAAAGGAATTGTTGTAATATTTTTCACAATAAAAGTTTCCATAATTTTTTTTCGTGGATATATATTTTATACTTAGGTTACTTTCTAATTTTCAACGGGACGGTTACACTGCTGTTCTGAAATACAACCTGTAATTTCTTTTTTTTAGGAAAAAAAATGCCCTTTCATTCGGCATTCAGAAGACATCGGTATTCGTATATACATGTATATAAATGCATAAAACATGTAAAACTTTGCGTAAGACTTAAATTACGAGTACACATTCTGAAACACCGATAAGGCTATAATGCTCTCTGATATAATATTAATAAGATTCTAGCCTGGGGGCCATAAAACTTAGACGAGCTCACTTTTGATCTCAGTCTCACTTTTCCGCTTTTGGTAAAAGTGAGATTGAGATCAAAAGTGAGCTCATCTAAGTTTTATGCCCCCTAGGCCTAAAGTCTTAATATAGTACACAAGTTTGCTGTTCGTAAGCACAAACTAAAACCTTATACATACATTGCAACAGTGTAAAATAAAGCAGAGACACGGCTATACGTAGTTCAAATGGACACAATTTGAGTTATCTAACTTTCTAGAAAAGGTAACAATACGCAAATTTTACAAAACACAATTATAAGAATTAACTGTACAAATGAGATGTCACATATAACTTTTAACAATATGTTTCTATTGGGTCTTCTTCGCAATAATCTCTTGACCTGGGAGTTTGACTTGCATTTAAGATGTTCTAAACTGCCGTGCATGCGGGAGTTCAACAAATGCACATGCAGTGTTCCTTTTACAGGGTATATCACTGTATTTAATCTCTTGAGCATTCAGTAAATGATATATTTCAAATTATGCATATTAATTGTACCATTATTTTAAAACATACAATTCTACATAATACTTAAAATGAGTTTTCTAGGTATACGCCCCTTTTGCATTGCAAACCATCACAGATCACTTCTTATTTATGTCACAGATCACTTCTTATTTATATCGTGCTAATAAGCTTCCGTATTTACAATTAAATGTAAGAAAATCTTATTTCAGTTCTAAAACTGTATATATATATTTGACACTTTAATAGGGCACAAATGTCAGTTGTTTTTTTTTTTTTTACTAAACCCTTTCTAAACATTTTAAAATGTATTAAATGAAAAAGAAAAGTTTTCGATTTCAAACTTCATATTTGAGAATATGTATTTTTATAAAATGATAATTTAGAGTTACCCTTCCTCACTTGGGATCAGATATCCTTAGGAATGAACGTCTCATGATCATAATTTGTTTAATAAAGCCACTAACCAGAGAGACAGGGATAATATATAGTATAGATCATAATATAGATCTTATACATGTATAGTCTGTTCAAACTGTGAAACTATATTTTGTAATCAAATTGATTATATGACCTTTCCAAAGTCAGGGAGTATCATGTATTTTTATATTGTCTGTTTAAGGTTCATCTCCCTCTGTTCATTCATATATAATTTTTTTAATTATGCAAGAACTCTCCTTAATGAGTGGGTATATATTTATCTCAGTCATATAATTATTTGTTCCTTCCATGTACATGATAGAAAATTACCAGTTTATACCGAAAGAAATCTTTCTTCTTCTTCTTTTTAAAGCCTTGCCATAGAATGGGTGGGACTTTAGTGATGCAACATTGTATGTTTCTGTGTTTGTTTGTGGGCGGGTAAGCAAATGCTGTGCAAAGCAAAAGTGACGTATTTTGCGTCGGGCCGATGTCAATTAGTGCATTGATTTACAGACATACTCTTTGCAAGGGCATGCTTTTCTTTGTTGGGTCTTTGTTTCTTTTCTTTCTTTCTTGAAATAAAAAAAAGACAAGAGGAAAACTACTTGAATTAAATAAATTTTATTAAAATATTTTCAATCTCATGATTTTGTAGAAAACATTTTCTTTTTTTACAGATACGAGAAGCACTCGATAATATAAATTCTACAGTTGATGATAAAATCACTAGGTCTCCATACAGCAGAATTCAACACAAAAAAAAGTCAAAACTAAATCCACTCAATAAATTAAATTCAGATTAATGAAATCACTTAACATCCTAAACCAGAAATAATTGCTAAATAATTAAACAGTAGTAACACCTAAATCCCCTCTCTCCCCCAAGGAACAAGGTAATACTATTGTAATCCAAATTTTGCCCCCTGCTTGGTATTATAAATCAAACATATGTTATCAGTGCATTCAAGAAATATAAATGATACTAACTTCAAGTGTTAAAACTAGCACTCGGTTTGTTTCTGAGTTTCACAAGATGAAAAAAAAAATTTTTACCAAATTTTCTCATGCAGTAGAACACAGGCTATTCTATCCCAAGATTTTTATACAGAAAATGTACAAACAAAATAATGAAGGAAATATATTTAGTGAATAGGCAAGCTTGTACTCTGTGTGTTTTTTAATAAAATGTGGTTAAAAGTAATGAAAATAAGAAAGAGAAATTGGAAAATATTCTATGACATATGTTTTACATATTTACACTTAAAAGCAATTTACTCAAAACAGGAGGCCAAAATAGGGTCTTACCATACCTTGTCCTTTGTTACATGTAACGGAATTCATTTCATACATTGTTAGGAGAAGGAATGTTGGATGCTCTGTTATTAGTAAAGCCCCCCCCCCCCCCTAAAAAAAATGAACAGATCACCACTTAAATCTCGATCTGCAGGTTTTATGATTTATACATCATTTTCTCTACACTGCAGGGGTATAGGCACTTTTATATTGCACTTTTTTGTGGCTTATTATAAGAGCCCTCAAAGCTTAGTCAGTGTTAAATTTAAAATTTTCCTAATAATATAATAAATATACAGAAATATGAAATCTGACAAAAGTATAAGCATATTTACTTAATTCCACTATAAATATACATTTGAAATAGTCTATAGGAATGAGACATATCAATTTCAGTGCTCTGTAACTTTCATGTATATATTACATGCAATTAAATGATTTGTTTTTCTTGTAAAACATTTCAACACAACTACATTAGGGCAAGACCTGCATTATGAAAGCCATTTAAGCTATAGTTCAATCTTACTTTTCAGAAGTCTGGCTCAGTTACTTGTGTATATATATAAATCTACATTCTTTCAATAACAGGGCAACAGTTGTGGCATGACTTTGACCCATGGCTAACAAACAGACATACAAAACATTACTATGATGAGCAGTTCTCGTATAAACAAAAGACATTTACAGGAATGGCTGATTATGCAGCTATAAGATTGTACTCAATATCAGATCTGTACAATATTTACAGTAATATATACATAGACACACCCCCTAGAGGTACACACCCACTTAGAAATGAATCAATCGGCACACAGTAAAATGACAGAAAAATACAGCTGCTCTCGTTTGGAAGATCCTGATTTCCCAAAATAAACACATCAACATTAAAGTCGAAGAAATAAACAGGGCAGGTTCGACTTTGGACAAAATTTTTATAAACTTTCATAAAAGCGTGATTTTCAGATCTAGTAAAAACATAATTTAACAGAAAAAAAATTAATCAACAGATCTCTTTCAAGTGAAGTAGATTAGATCATTATCATACATGTAATTCTGATTAAACTTCACGAAAAAAATATCGGACAGATATCCAAATGTACATTGATTATAAAAGATGATTACTAACTAGTGCTTGGGACTTTTCACTGAACTTTGACTTTTAAAGTGGTCATGTGACCTTTTCTTATTCAAGAAAGCTTTAGTTCTTTGGTACATGTATCTATATTCTCGAGTAAAGATATGAAACATTTTCTGTTTTGTTTCTGAATAAGTTGTCACTGGCAGGTACATTTCATACATCATATAAATAATGCAATGTTAGACATCTTATAAGGTATGTGTACCATGACCAAACTTTTAAAAACAAGCATTTTAACAATTAAACTTTTAATTAAAAAGAAACATTTTAATTAATTTTGCTTCCAAAAAAAAATTGTCCACTCGACTCAAAAACTTTTTTTTTTCTGTAAGTGTGTAACGGATCCTGTTTCTGAAAACCTAAACGCTCAGCTTGATCAATCTTCTATAACTGGAATCCACCGATCAATATCTGGAATAGAGTAAATTCAGGTATGCCCTATATACTACATCTAATCATTTAAATCAGACAGCAGTCTCCCCCTTATTTTCTCTCGGCCAGAGGGTCCTTGGGCTGCCTATGCCCCTGGGGACAGGCAGCCCTTTCTCAGCCCGAGGGTCCCTGGGCTGCCTCTGCCCCTGGGGACAGGCAGCCCTTATGTGAGGGGGGTGATGAGTATGGTTTTTTTTTTGTCACAACTCTGTCAGCAGTATATATATTTATAACGATGACAGATCTATTCGCTAGGAGCACTAGATTTTTCTGTGTCTTCTACATTCAATAGTTCTCTCTCCACTTCGTCCAGTATGGTGATTAGATTGTCCAGTCCAAACAGATATCCATCTTCGTGATTGCCCTCGACCCAGAGGTCACGATGGTTGACCTTGACCCCCTCTGGGAGGGGGTTGGTCTTGCCAAAGTCTATCATCCAGACACTAGCATGTCCTGATTTATCATGTACAAATAACAAAGAGCTGCCAATAATCTGAAAGAAAAACAGAAAAAGATTTTTTTTAAACTAAAACACTGGGACTGCAATAGTTCTTGAATAATTACTGAGGTAAATAAGTTAATCAGAAAAGTTAATAGATAACATTCACATTGGCATTTTTTGAATGTATAGAATCAAATTCTTACAATGCAAAATTCACATATACCATATAAGTGGAAATTGCAGCGAGATGCAAATTCAGCCATTTGTCCTCAAAAATAGGCAGTTTATTTTTTAGGAAAAAGCAATTTTAGCGATTTTAAAATGCTCATTAAATAAACTAATACAGCTAGGACACAATTGATTTTTTGCAATAATAAATTTTGGCAATCTCTCCAACATTGCTAATAATGCCAAAATTAAAACCTTGCTAAATATTATGCTTATAAGGTAAATCTAATGTTAATCTAATGTAATTGAATGTACTCTAAGATTTTGCTATTGTGAATTCACCAACCTCATGTGCCTTGAAGAATTCCGACACTTCTTGCGTGGCTCGAATGGCTTTTAATCTCTTGCTGTATCGAGCCTAAATATAATAAATGTACTAGGTAAATGTCACAGCCTTAAAATAAAAGGTTTTATAATCTGTTCTGTTTGAAATTTTATATTTCAGAAGTCAAGACATGATTGCATGTATTTCTGTAACGGCATAGTGTGAATTTCATTTGTTTAATATAAACTTGATCTTTTCTTCAATTATTTTCAACCTACATGATCTGACTGACTTACAAAATCTTGTTAAAGTACTGTGATGTTTGACATTTTATCAAACTAATACATCATACAATCTTATCAACCTTTTAGAAACTCATTTACCCTTAGAACGTTTGATTTTAAAAACAAAAATACAGAAAGGATTGTATGTAACTTAGAAGATAGATTTACGCATTGTAAAAAAACATAAAGAATGGAAAAATTAGGAATAAAAGTTAAAGTCAGAATTCACAGTGAAATTGATTGCAAAGTGTCCTAGACATTTTTCGCTGTTTTTGTATTTGTTCCCAATTTAAGAAAGAACACTCACGTAAACTTCGGCGTCTGTTCCCACAAAATGTTTCAGGGCCTCCTTCACTTCGTCTCGGGTTTTGGTTTTCTTAAAATTTTTGCTGGAAGCACCGTCCATTTTCTGTGGACAGAAAAAATATCTCTCGTAAACGATAAATAAAAGGGTTTTTTTTTTTGGCAAAACTGCATGCAATAAGCCAATTAAGTGTCTAGTATAAACTTCTTCTAACATTCTATATCTTTGGATCTACAATAATACATTTTGTTTCTTGGAGGGAGGGGGTTGTATTTATTATTGTAAATTAGAGTATATCATTGAGGGAGTTAGCAAGATTCCAGTTCCCCAAGACCAGGACTATTTCCCGAGGTGCAGCTGTGGGATATAGAACTGGTCGAGGGAACTGGAATCTTGCTAACTCCTTCAATGATATACTTTTTAACTGTTTTATTATACCGATACAAATGCTTTCTATAACAGTTTTATTCCTATTTTGATATATAACAAGTATTTAATATCCATTTAATAATTTTACTTCTTTTTTTTTTTAGCAAAAAATATTGTGACTTTTTTTATGTTACAAGGTGAATGTCGATTTTAAGTAGGTCAATACTATGATTAGGTTTGGCAAGATGAGACTATAACTCTGCTGTATTGAACTTTTAAGTATCTTTTAAGTTGGACTGTATTCACATCTGCGTGTGCTTCCTGGAACTGGATATTCTCCACTGTTCAGTGGCAATGCATTAATTTCCAACCATGGCAATAAATCTTTTACAAAAATAACTGACAAACAGGATTATTCATCTTGGTCATCTCTAGGTTTTAGTGATTGGTAATAACAGTGGGAAGAAAAGCCTCTTAAAAGAATGTGTTGAAGTATCATTCGATTTTTGTCCAAGACCAAACTGTAGGCGGAGTGGTATTTAAAAAGTAACAGATTCATTTTCACGTATAGGAAGCAATAACACTTGACCTCCACAAAAATTAACAAAAAATGTATAATCCCTTTTAAAATATTATGGCTTTTTATATATATATATATATATAAAAAAAAAAGAAAATAGAAAAGCCAAAAAAAATATGGCTTTTTTCTTAATTAAAAAAAAAATAACACAAAAAAAATCGGTGAGCACCTTTTGAACAAATTAAAACTCCCGGTGACATTTCATGTGAACTTTTTCTTTAAACAATTAAATTCCATTCTATATGGCTTTTATCTTAATGAATTAAAAAAAAATTAAATTGACACAAAAAAATCTGTGAGCACCTTTTGAACAAATTAACACTCACGGTGACATTACATGTAAACTTTTTCTATTAACACTTTTTATCAACTAAACTTTTTTGAAATATCAAAAGTCAAAAATTCCTGAATGCTTTTAGAAAATTTGTTTTGTACAGAAAATTTAACCGACTTTTGATGTAAACAATAAATGAAATCAGTCAAAAAGTAGTGATTTAATAAATAAAGCAAAGTTAATCAGAAAGATAGATTAGATGTAACAGGAAGATGGAAAAGAAAACCATATATATTTAAAGCAAAAAATGTTCATTACAACCGAAGCTTAACAATGCAGTTACCTCCCTTTGACTCTTAAATTGCTCTACCATATTCAATGGTATCAAATTTTTCCCTCTTGAATTTAAGAATCACATGGTTATCTTATTTTTTTTCGAACAGTTACCTTAATTCCCTCTATTCGGAAGCCTAGGTGTGTTGAAGAGGACATTTCGTCTCTCCACTGCATGTATCTGGGTTTAATGACTGCTCCCTGGGCCCGCTCCTCTTCAGTAGGAGCTGATGGATCCACCTCTATCATTTTCTGATACATATCCTACAAATACACACATATATTCTTAATACAGTTTTTCTTGCCTGAGCATATTTTTTGTGATTTATGTGTCAATCAGCAGGCAATTAGTTCAATTAACGTTTTATGATTTGTGTCATCTAGCAGGATGAGAGATCTAACACCACCTTTGATTTTTGATCCAGAAAGCAGGGAGTTCAAAAATATTTCGTGATTTTTGTCCTCAAACTTCTTTGAAACTGGTAGTTTTAGGATTAGACAAGATTTACTGCATAACTCGCCTTCTTGAGTTCAGGTTTTTTTATACAGTGCTATTTATAACTCATCTTCATGAGTTTGGATGTTTTGATACAGTGCTATTTACAACTCATCTTCCTGAGTTTGGGTTTTTGATACAGTGCTATTTATTACTCATCTTCCTGAGTTTGGGTTTTTTGATACAATGCTATTTATAACTCACCTTCCTGAGTTCAGATTTTTGATACAATGCTATTTATAACTCACCTTCCTGAGTTTGGGTTTTTCCCGAGCCTTTTCAAGTTCTTCCTCGAGGTACGTCCTGGTCCCCATCTTAATGTCCATCACACACGGCGAGTCAAACTCACACAGTAAATCTTGTAGTTGTAAATATTCTAAGTCTAGATAAGGAATGGTGCTTCCAAAAATTATAAAAGATTTCCATTCTCTTACCTTACATTTTCAAAGAATTGTTAGGACTATTTTACCCTTACTTTGGACTTTCAGTGGGGCGTGACTTTCTCGGCGCTACGTAATGGCAAATATACTAGTAGATTCTCATTGGTTAAGAAATTAATAACATCAGGAATTTTAAATTGTTGTTGATAACGATGAGACGACTTATGTCCCACCTCTGTGCCGTGAGAGAACTTTTAATTGGCTATTCACTACACCAATTGACATTCGGCCGCATTTCTATCATATGTATATTTCAACCGTGAAGGGATTAGCTAGTAAATTTCAGAAGCTAATTAGGCAACATTGAGAATGCCACGCCTTACTGAAAGTCCAAACTAAGCGTGTAATTCTTCTATTTAGTTGTTGGAACATCAAATTCTAGATGTCCACGCAGTACAGAATATGGGGATAATTTCTAATCATTACTTTTATAACATAATTTCCTTCTGTTTATACCTACACTTCCATTTTTTAATTAACTTTCAGACTTTAGTGGGTAAATTGATCTTTCGATAAAGAAACCATAAATGACTTGGCTTACACTCAGTACAGTACAGAGATGAATAACCAACAATGCCATATAAAGAGGGGGATTCTAATCAGGTTTTAGATTCCTATGGTTTGAATCATTTTGTAGACAATCTGTCCACTCTTTTTGAATTATCTAAGGATACTCTCATTGTTTTTGAAGACGTCACTGCGATATTCCGGTACGTATGATCGTAACACGTCCTTCATTAGTTTATCAAATGCCTTTTGTTCTCGTGAATCATACTTCTTTAATACGGCTCCAGGTTCCCCTGCTTGAAAGTTGCCTGTAAATCAAAATACACATATCAAAACTAATCATGCCTTTTAGTTTATGAAACCTTTAATGTGTCATTTTAATTAGCCAAGATTTCAACAACAAATAATGGCATTTGAAAGCACCTTTTATGAATAAAGTTTATTATAATCATAATTCTCAGATAATTTAACTTTATGTCCACAGTTATGAAAAGGGTTAATTATATCTTTAAACAGAGCTACTCTCTTCATTGGCTGTTACCTTGGTGACCAGCAAGTTGTATCCATGGATACCTGTGTTTTTTAAACTGTTGGATAAAGGGAGACCAGTGGACAATATTGCGTATCTTCTTCCATGAGCTTTGCTACAAAAATGAAGAAAAAAAACTTTGTCAAAAAACATATTTAAAAAAAGATGTCAACAATATATAAATGAAACTCACAACCATTAGTACCACACACTTTGTTGATGGTCCTTGGTTCAAGTCTTCTGTTTGCGCGAGTTTGATCTAGTTTCTTGGCTGTTTCACTAGATAGCTCCCACCTCCACATGTTTAAGGGACAAGTATAATATCTTTGAGAACAACCTCCATAAAACTATATACACATACACCGAACATGGCCACACTTCTATTATGGATCAACCCAAGATCTCTAATGTAGTATTTATATGACCAACCATTTGTAAACAACACAAGTGTAAATTAATTGATTAATTTAATCCTACAAAACATACATGTAAGATGGCCTTTAAGTTTACCTTAAGAAAAAACATTGTCTTTCCTATTGGTGAGTGAATTTCCTACTTCTAAAGTTGATTAAAATGGAACTTAAAATGACATTTCCAACATAATCTTAAACTATGATTCGCTTTTTTTACCTAAAAAGGTGAAAATAATATCTCATTGATCATTTGTGATTCAACTGCACTAAATAGATGCCACTCCTTGCATAGTATGAACTCATAATATTACGATATTGTAAAACATATTGAGGTAAACATCCACGTAGAATATAAAAACTTTGTCTCACAGTTTCGTCACAACCAAGAATAATCTATTATAATAACAATCATTTTTTCATAGTTTGCATATCATAAAAAAACAAGCCATTTTTTTCTCTTTCATATTTAATCCAAAGGGATTGTTCACGTACCCTGTAATATGTAATTCAATACAAAGAGTTCACAAGAAAAAATATATCTTTTACGTTTACACTAGGTGACTCACACAACTTCATGTAACAGTCAACTGAATGAAAGACCTACATGCTCTAATTATACACTGTTACAAAACTGATACCATCAGTGTAAAATATAAACATGATTTATGTTTCTCTATGACACACTTGTGACTGGTACCCCCAGAAAACTGGGACTAGTCCCATAAAAAAACGTGTCCAAAGTATGATGGTTCCAACCCTGAGCTTAGGGAAGACAAGTAACGCCCTCCTGTGAGAATTAACACATCAACCTTTGGATGGCACAGAATTGTAATTCCAACTCTGACATAGGAACTATTCCATCCTCGACATCAAACCATGTCATGTAGATTATGCCAGTATCCATAAAACACCAAAGTAACAACCTCTGAAATTGTTGGATTGACACCACAACTTATATATAAATCCCTTGTCACATTATTTTAATCCAAAAGCCAACCATTTTTATCTCCTATATTAAACAGTTTTTTAGTGGGCAGCCTTCCACAATATGAATTCTCCCAACTGACCTGCTGTCGTCTGATCAGAAACCAACATCCAACAACAAAAAGGGTCCCTAAGAAGGCAGCCACCGTGTTACTGAAGACAGACGCACAGAGAGGGGAACCCATCAAGATCATATATAAAGATCATCAAGCTCCCAGTCACTGTATAGATAACTGTACACATCTTGTGTATAAATCAAATTGACCCATGCTATACAGTGGGGTTAACAGAAGCTAGTACATAAAGATACTGATGAAAGAGGGCAGCTGATTTACTGTGATTTACCCCATTAGCCTGATATAACACCTCATTTCAACCCCCCTCCTTTCCCCATCCATCAAGGATTGAGAACTCATAACTATGAACAGATACACAACAAATCAAAACCATTTCTCTCTTTCACTGAAAAACACTTACAGACAAGAGTTATTAATTAAATTTCAGAGCAATTCCTTATAATCAAGGTGTTGTATTATAGTTTTGACATAAATTTACTTTATGAATTTAAGAATTTGACAGCCATATATATTATACTCCCTGTCAAAGACCTATTTATATTGGACCAATATCTTATACCCCAGACCAAATTTATTCCAATTACAGACAGAGAATACAAATAAGCTGTCTATAGTAGATGAAATATGACCCCTCCAACACATCTTTAATGATATACTGTCTTTGATCTAAAAATCTTCTAGCTTATAATTTGCATCAAATTTGAATTTTTTATGTTTTTTTTCTTCTCACATACAGACCAGAGGACTGTAATTTTTTTCTCTTTGAAAAATTTGATTTTTTTTTTCTTATATTTGATTAGATGGGGACAAAATCTTCAAAAATTGCGGAGTTACTAATCCTCCATATATAAAAACTTGATATTTCAAAGACAATTAAAAAGTGTTCTTTTTTTCCTTACTGAACAAACTTACCTTTGTATCAACATTAATTAAATCCCCATTTTTGACAATAATGAATTCTCCCTGCACTCTAGTACAATTCCCGGGGAGCTGGTACAAAGACGTGGCCATGAGTTCCATAACTTCAGCCATTCAACTTAAAGAATCATTCATTCACCAATAAAAAAAAAAACCACACCGAACTTATCATTTACACAGAAAATATTCCACCTTTTCACTTAGTCACAGTATGAGTTATTCTGAAGATCATCTCAATACAATCCCTTCTTTAGACCCAGCCTCACATGTGGATGACGATTGTTATAATATGGACTGATCGCTAATACAGTGTGTTATCGTGGAGGACTGCTGTTGGACTTGGCTTCACACTTCCACCGAGCGCTTCCTCCCACACCTTGTCAACTAGAGTTGTCAACTAGAGTCCCACATTACACTGCTCTGCTGTCAGCGATCAAAATATAACTCGTCACACCGAGTTGACAGCTGTCATCAAATTATCTTGCGCTTAATGGCAAGACTTTTTTGGGGTTCACTTTTATTTTTATTATCGTTCTATGTCATTAACGCAAACAGGGAATACACATAGTCTTGCATGCACGATTTCACCAGTGTGACTTTCTCTGAAATGTCACGCTCAATGCGAAATCAACCTTTATATATTATTTAAGATCAATTGCAAGATTCATTAATTAAACTGAATAAGGCCTTGAAAAAGAAAAATGTCCATGATAAAAAGACAATCCATTTTTATTCAGATTTGGTCTTATCTTAGCGGAAAAATTAAGATGCATGTACATTGTCCCATTTTAAAGAAAATTTTAAATTTAAAGGAGGGGGATTTTTAAAGTAAACACTGACCCTGACAAACTAATTAATTTTTACATACAGATTTGATAATTCTTTGTATATATATTAATAACAAACACAATTAGCTCTCCATCATCTTCATCAAAGGAAATGATTCTGACAATTTAACTCAACTGTTCATTCTATTTAATAAAATAAATTGAAAGTACGTGTACTTTTCAACATTTCGCCGCTGTTCACAGGTTAGAACTATAAAAAATGAAATTGAAAGTCAGTTTCATCAATTTCATTTTATTTGTTTCTATTAAAGAAAAAAAATTAATGAATGTAAGCTTCCTCAAAAGTTTGAATGTCTTGCGCCCTTACTTTAAGTCTACGGTAAATATTCGGAAAATGCAAGAGTACAGATTCATGACAGAGTTATGTTAAATTCTATTTAGAATATGTTTTCTTTTAAAGTTTTAATATTCTTCGTTTCTGCAGCATAAATATTCATATCATGATTTACAAATGAGATCTCAGATTGTTAATGTAAATGTGTGGTCAGATATGTGAATTGTTGGTATTTTCCGCACATTTCAGGAAGATCAGTTTGGGCATTCTTGTCATTTTCCCTTGATTGGGTTTCCTTCTAATATCCCTCCCCCACAAAGAAGTAATTGTCCGTCCACGATACAATTACCGATTTAAAATTCGATAAGCACACAGTCTCTACAGAATTTTAATAATGTTTTGATATTTACAGAAATTTAAATTGATGAAATAAATAATATATTGGAAGGATAATAAATGAAAGTTAATTAACATTCTAATGTTGTACGTGAGATAATTACCGTAATATGGTAACTTAATATGGGAGAAATTTGTTCTCTCTGACAGATGGCTAATTAATGCCTTCATTAAGAATTAATAATCTTCAGTCTTTAATTTTTTTTTTTTAATTCTCTTCAGTTTTAAAACAATACCACTTTTCCCTTTTGGAAGCATGAATCTTTATTAAAATGACACATACAACAAAATATAGACTTCTTAATTAATCTGTAGCAATAATGTGCATTCTACATGCCAAGAGTATATTTTCATTCTTCAACCTCCTTCTGTACTAAATACCGGTAGCCTTTTTTTCCTCTTTTACCCCAAATTAGTCAACAAAGCAAAGCTGCACGAACATTACTTTAAGACATATTAAGACTCAGAACCTTAAAACGAAATATGAATTAAAACACAATAAAGGCTTTAAACTTGACAAGAAAAACAATTGTTTTGGACTTCTTTAAACAACTACAGCAGTAGATTTCTGTCAGAATAGGATTTCATCTGACCTAAAATGTTCAGCTAGTACTAGATTTCTATGTTCGGAGAACTCTGTCTTCAATTATTAACCTCAATGAGTGCATCAAAATGTAAATTAGTCTCCAAAGGCAAACACAATCTCTCTTTAGTAGACTAAAATTACTTACGTTGTGACGCAAATGCAGAGAGGGGCATGACATTTTGATCATTTGTGGTATATGTGTCTTTTTTTTATTAGGTCTGAATTGAAGTGGAATAAAAAAGCTATGTGGAGAGTCCTTGTATCACGGGTTATAGGAGCTTAAGGTCCCTTAGCCTGTTAGTTTTACCCAGCAACACAATCATGGACCATGCAATGATTATAATAATACACAAATCAACAACAGACTCAGAGGACTGTCAATGAACTTAAGTTTTAAAGGTGTTTCCCCCGGGTAAACGTGCTGTTAAAATTTATAAGTAAATTATAAGCTTGTTATATTAATTGTTTTTATGACTGCCTAGAGTTTTGCAATTATTGTGGGAATTATACAGATATTAAAAATTGATATGTTTGCAATAATTGATATGTTTACAATAATATTTTTAGCAAATCTTGTTTCCTTATGAATCTCTGGACTGCATGCATTTTTTACAATTCAGTTAAAATCTAAGAAAAAGACCTGCTGAAATATTGCCGACTCGGCATAAATAAATAATCAATCAGTCAATCTTAAAGAAGAAGAAGAAGAGAACAGCCATTGGTGACCCATGACATGCATGGATACAGCCAAGGATTTTGTGTCCATTTTATTTCCACAAACCTGTGCTAAAAATTGCTTGTGAATTTAAGTGTGAAAATATTTTGATGAGATGGAAACAAAATCTACAAGTAACATACCAATGCTTAAATTGGCTCAAATGTTATTTAGATACCCGATTGTAAAATGATAACATTTTTCCATCATGTTTTTAAGAACAAATTCTCTGTTGTTGCCAGCTTAAATCTAAATTGGCAAAAACTAGCTAGATCACTTGATAAAGTATAAAAAAGAAGGTGTTTCTATTTTAAGTTTCTAATTTAAAAAATGCATAATTATTAAACCTGGTGTTTTCTAAATTTGGGTTAATCAAGCTTCCTGTGTAGTGAAATAATTTAAAACAGTCTCTATATGAAACTTAGCTCAAAAAAAAGAGAAAGCAATGGGTAGATACTATCTCATTTACCTCTTCATGCGGTAAAAGGGGGGGGGGGGGTCAAGCATTGTTGAATTCAAACTACTATTGACATTAAAATTTTCTGCTAAAATAGATATTTATTACAATAACTTTTAACATTTTTAAAGTACTCTATGACCAATATATTGAAAATTAATTAAGACAGCTAGCTTAATTAATAGAAATCTTTTTTTTTGGTTCGGACTGACTTATTAATTGCTCTATATAATGAGCACTCCTGCATTGCTCTTTTAAAAATAACAATTCTGCTTAATAACACTACATTAACATTTCTTAATTATAATGACTTAATACATTTTATAAAAAAAAATCATTAATTTTTTAATAAGAACATAAACTTTTAATCTTGAAGGTATTCCTTCATCTTTAAGTAACTTATTCTACACCTGATCAATTATCATAAATAAATGCCATCTACACCCAAAGCATCACATGTATATCCCAAGATATTATCTTATTTAGTGTCATTCAGCTGTTTTTTTTTGCAAAACGTCAACTTTGCTACGTATAGCCTTAGAAAAAAAACAAGTGTATTAAATCCTCTTTGGTCACTAACAACTGGAACAAAAAATTGTTTGTGTAATGTGAAGTGTTAGAATCTTTACGTTCAAAAATGAAAAAAAAACCATTATGGGCTTCTAATACAGGCTTGAAATAAATCTTTTTTTTTATTTTACGTCACTTCTTGCTATTCAGGCTAATATTACTTATTTATCAATAAATTTAAAAAAGGATGCTTGCATCATAACACTGCGTATTTGCAAACAATAATAATAAAATCCGTTCCTTAACCTCACATGGAAATATTTTTTTAAACAATTGTTACATATGGCATATGAAAAATAAATTCTTTCCATCTACTTGTAATAAATATAACTGATCTTTCTCAAAGTTTAATATAAAAAAAATGGAAACAAATATTGTCCATCTTAGCTCTTTTGGTCCCACTTTTTGGCTGACACGTTGCAGGTTGCTCAAAATCTGTGCTAACAATCTCTTACCAAATTAGAAAAGGTTTTAAAACAATTTGTACACACAAACCCTGAACATTAATAAATTTGAACTCTAATTTGATTTTTGAATATCAAAACTGACGTCAATTCATATTCCCAAGTCCTTAAGCAAAAATGACATATATTTTTTATGTATTGATCTTTCTCATCATTTGCTATTATAAATAAAGTATTCATAAACTGCATTTGACCTTTTATAATGAATGTAATGAGCATGTATACCCACTAGGCCATATCATTAAAAAAAATATTGTTTGAAGTCTCTCATCCACATTTTTCAAGATGGATTATATTTAAAGAAATAAAAATTCTAATGCTTTTGTATAATTATCATCTATCAAGATATAAGTAGTGGAAAAAAAATTATCGTTAGGTACACATATAGAATGTGGCAGTTGGATGTTAATTAAAACAAATTATTTTCATTGTTGGCCTTTTATGTCAATTTTTTTCCCAATGGTTACGTACACATTGGTTTTTAATAATGGAATTGTGTGCTTTTGATTTTAAAAAAATTGAGAAGATTTTCTATGTATGTGAATGAGCTTATAAATAAAGGGTCCCTATATCTTTCTCTAATATTTTATTACATGTAGCAGCAGTACAACATCTATTTTGTACATTTTTACGAAAACATTGATAAGAAATTTGATGGAAATACAATGAAACAATTCATACATATGATTTATACCATAACACTATAATGAATTGCTTTGTTTAATATGTACAGATACATATAAATCTTATGTTGCTATTTTATAGACGGTAGGTTTAAGTAAGTTGATTTATCAGTCATTTAAACAATGAAGTACCGGTACTTTAAATTTAAAGAAATTTCCCATTATCACTAAAATGATACAATTAATATATGTTTTACATGATTTCCAAAACCACTAGGAAGGGAGGGGGAAGGGGAGGGTAGTAAATCATCTTATCTTCTTTCTCCCACCTCATATTTTTCTCAGATGTCACTTCTTCCTTTTTTGCTTTAGGAATGGACTAATAAAATCAATGTTATGAACTTTAAGCTAGTGAATACTAAATTCAAATTCAAATTCAAAAGCTTAGATTCCTCGGACTGCAGTAATTTTTTAAGCAAAAATTTGAACACTTGAAATGCATGAATACAAGCTGTGCATATATATTAAGATCCCTATTTTTGTTCCCACCTGAGATGTAATGTACACAAGTCGTACTATAGATCTTTATTTGATCCCACCTGAGATGTAATGCACACAAGCTGAACTAAGATCCCTATTTGATCCCACCTGAGATGTAATGTACACAAGCTGTATTAATTAAGATCCCTATTTGATCCCACCTGAGAGGTAAGGTACACAAGTTGTATTAATTAAGATCCCTATTTGATCCCACCTGAGATGTAAGGTACACAAGCTGTATTAATTAAGATCCCTATTTGATCCCACCTGAGATGTAAGGTACACAAGCTGAACTAATTGATCCCTATTTGATCCCACCTGAGATGTAATGTACACTTGATCCCACCTGAGATTAATGAACACTAGCTGTACTTAAAGATTCCTATTTTATCCTGTCATCATGTACCTGTCTGAAATTGTAAACTGGTTATTCAAGTTCTAAATCATCATATTTGAGTGCGAAACTGCGAATACACCTATTTTTGAACTTTTCAAAAGAGCATTCCATCATACTTATCAAACTTTTTCCTACCTAATGAACTCAAACATTTATACTCCTTTACCAGAATTTTAAAATCTTGCAATCCATTCCATGCATGGCAACATATAAATTATAAGCTGATTGGTTGAAAGATAAGAAAATGGATTAATAATTTAAGAAAAATATATATGTACACATGTATCACCATTCTAATTTTTAAGAAATGCATTAATAATATGAAAATTGTCATAATTAATGAATTTCCATCCTTCAAATTCATCTTTAAAAATTTCATGCTAGTGTTTCTGAAAAGTTCTCCTAGATATTTAAGCATGTATATGAATATATTATACTTATAAGGTTTCTACTAGCTGTGTTTTATAATGTGAATGTTCCCATGAATGGGAGCAATTTCATAAGTTAATATTAAATATTTCTTTAAAAAATGTAACTGCTGAGATATAAATTAAAGCCTTTAACCACACCCTAAAAAAATTTACAGTATGTATTCACAGGTGCATTCATACTTTTCAAAATTTTACCATCAAGAAGAACAAAATTACTGACATATCCCATCCACACCCTGAGATAATCAAAAGCAAGTAAATTGTCACTCAATATATGTTGTCAGCAAGCCAGAGTAACAGCCCCTTGTGTTAGTAAGAGGGAGAAAGAGAGAGAGAGAGAGAATTGTATGGATAATAGCATGTATTGATAGCTTTACAAGAAGCAGCTGCTGTCTTTAATCAACCTTCTTGTATTTTACATTAAAAGCAATCATGTTCAGAGTGCAAATAGAGTGTTTGTCTTGGGAGAAGCAGATAGATTGAGTTGGAAAAGAGAGTGTTCCTTTATACAAATGGTCTAAGGATATATATATAAATATACACCTAATGAATATTACTCTGAAAGCTGGAACTGTGCAAGCATCGATATAATAATCATGTATTTGCAGTGATATGTCCTTAACTTAAGGTAACTCACCCCGTCAGTCCCAAACTGCTCAAAATGGAAAAAATAGAAACATGCACAACTTGGAATTTATAGAGAATAGCTTATAACTGTCAAGCATCATTCCCATAGAAACATCGATATTATGTATATGATAAATATGGTATATTTCATGCATGTGGGAATCACAATGTTGCATCCATTCCTGTTCTCAGTAAGCATCACGTGCAGGAACTACCATGACATAAAATATCAAATTTCTCGGTTTCCAACTTATCATCAATACTTTCTTTAAGTACATACAAGATATTCAGACTATAACAATATTTAACTAATTTGAATTCATTAGTGCACATTTATGTGCATGTGCCTGACATTTATTAGCAATGAAGTTGATTTAGTGGAATCTGCTTTCGGCTAATTTAGAGCTCCAAAAAGAAAATGTGGATCAGTCAAATAATATGTTAATTTACAGTATTTTCCGAGATTGACTTGCAAGCACTGTATATCGTATTTATAGATTAGGTTTTTTTGTATGCCTGATAAGCGTGTCATGAGGCGATTTCCACAAAATGGCAGCGGACAAAAAGCATGCATTCCGATTCATATGAAACATGCCTATACCTGGAATATTCGTGGTTTATTATTATACGTCAGCTGTACATCAAATATCAAGCAGGTCATCATGCCAGCTAGAAGGATTCTTTATATCAGTAACGAATAAAAGATCTTAAAATAAGATTTGATTTAGGTTTAAACATGTAAAATTACTTATAGATCTGAACAATATCAAAGTTTCATTGAAGAAAAAATTATGAATGTTGAAGATTTTGACTGGTTCCATTTTCTTGTTTAACTGGTTCTGTGACCTACCTCAAGGGAATATTACATCAAAGACATTTTACCTTTTTTGTTCCCTTGTCATTAAAGAGATATTTTGTTATTTCGAGTTGACCTAACAGGCATAAGATTTTAAATCGTGGTCGCTTATCACCGCTGACCTAGTTTTCTGGCGGAATTGAGCTGGTGGTGGGGGAGTGTGAAATGATCATACAGGTAAATTAATCACCTGTCCTCGTCAACAACTCAGGTATCTCAGGTAAAACCAGGTAATGGATTTTTTAACCGGCAATTGCAAAAATATATTCTGTGCCTGAAAAATTGCTCAGTGTTATTATGTTGTAATTTTTTTTTATATGCAAGTTGTATTTATTTAACAAAGCCATTATTTCTTCCTTGTGCAATGCACAAATGCCTGTTTTTAATGTCAACACTAAATATTCAAGTGTCTATATACTCCTACACACACAAACGAGTGAAAAAGCTTCTATTAGCATACCGCCACATTAAAAAAAATTATTTGCATAAAGCTGGTATTGTCACCAGTTTATATATCAACCAAATGCAGATCAAAACAAGGCTTCAAACATTTGGGCCAACAATTCAGAGATTGGAAGCCATTAATGTCCCCCCTATCATTATCATAAAAACATCCACCTTCATATTTATTTGGAACACTGCCATCTAATTTTGATCAGGTATTTACCAAACAAATATGGACACTGGAAATTGTCATCAACTTGTGGTTGACAATTAAAATGGAAGTTCAACTTACCCTAGAGAATTTTTTGACAGGGGGTTTGATCTCGTCCCCATGCTCTAGAATGCACTCATCACACTCACACGGGGGAGGTTCCCCAAACTGATACTGGACGTCCCCATGAAAAGTCTCTATCCCCACAGGGTTGCTGACCTCAGGCCTGGGCAGAGAGGGTGTAACAGCGGGGGGAGGTTTGTCCCCCTCTCCAACTTTACCATTAGGTAGAGAGTCCGTGGGATTACACTTGGCTCTTTTTTTACACTCCCCATGAGAACCGTTCTCTCCATTGGGAATTCCACCAGGGCCCAGATTTTCCTCCTCCTGCACTGCGACATTTTCCACAGAGTCCCTCCCCTCCCCATTCTGGGGACAGGTCTGAATCTCACAACCGTCCTCCATGCTGTGTATTCCTGATCTATTGAAAACCCAGGGTATATACACACAGCAGACTTCTACATTGTTCAGTGAGGTTATATTTAGACCACTGTCTCACCTGACTGAACTGTGGGGCTTTTGAATTTTCTTCAATTAAAGGTACACAGGGTTCCAACCGAGCAGAACAAAACAAACACCTCAAGTACTCCAGCGAGTTCCCCTAATGCTCCTCTTATATTCCAGGGTCTATTGATAAACTGCACTAAAATTGTCCCATAAAACTGTAAAAATATCCAGCTGTTAACGAAAACTCTACTTAAACTTCCAGCAGGGGTATTACTAACACTGTCGTTTGAAGGCAGTCGTTAGAGTCACATATCCTAAATGCCTGGAGTAACTCTTTCAGATGTACGTAAGAGCTGAAAAGTCACCAAGGTCACCAGAAAAGTTATGAGAGTGAACACAGATCATGTGGAATTATCACCTTTTAGCCTGGAGTCATTGGTATATTGTGTGTAAATACTTCTCTTCCACACTCGGTCAATCACAGCTTATAAATACACACAAGGCCCTATATTGTCTTCACTATCAGTAATCCATCATACTATGGACAAGTTTTAGTGTGCTTATGTACATTCACCCACACATCTTCAGGTTTGCCTCTCTCCAATTCTGACTTCTGATTGACAGACACTGATGATTTTTCTTTACACTGCCACTCCGGACACAGATTATTGGAGTCAGAGAAAAAATAGCCGCCTCCAACAAAAGATGCCTCTGTGCCTCCACTGTCCTTAAAATTACCACAAACTGTCAAATCTTAGCATAACACTAGAAAAACCTACTTGGCAATTATTGCCCATCTGTTCCTCAATAAGTTATATTAATTGACACTTTGTAAATGTCATTTCTATATAAGTATATCCACGACATATTTAGAAAATACTTAATATTTCTTTTCCAGATATTGATCATCTCATAACTGAATAATACGACCTCAGATTTTTTTCATTAACTCAATATTTTATAGTCTAGGATACAATGCACTTTCCAATATCTGATCTTGTTCACCATATGTTTATATATCTATATATATAAGTACAAAGCCCTATAATGACCCAGACCATCGTTGATCCCAACTATTTCCGCTGACACCTCCAGGAAACAAAAGCCTGTATTGTAGGTCAAAGGGATATATATACCTTCCTCCTTAAGATAATTAAAACTAAGGAAATCTTACACAAGCTAGCACACATCAGTTTTATATTTTTCTTGCCAGTCACAATGAATTTGCATTGATTTTTGATTTTCCCCAGGACACATTGTATCAAAAGGGGAAATAATATTCAAACTTGTTAACAGCTGTTATGCAGACAAACACTTCTAATTATGCTGGAATTATACAAATATTGATAATTTGGTATCATGAAAACTGCAGTCCTGTATTCTGACAATGTTTTAAAAATGCAGCTTTTAATGTAGGCGTGAAATTCTCTTTTCCATCTGTGCATGCTTTGTTAAAATGCAAAAGGGACTGGTTTCAAGTTAAGGTGGCTAGGTCCCTTCTCCAAAGGGACATAATACGTGGATTGAAAATAATAACCTTAAATTATCATTGTAAGGGATGTCTGCAGAACCCACTCTTGGCATCACATGTGGATTTTATAATAACACTACAGTTCTGCTTAATTGAGGATTTAAAGAAAATGTCCTTTTCTTGGTAAAATATATTGTATTAATTTAGTAGTTTGTATTTTAGTGTATCTTCAAAAGGGGCATAACCTGTGTACCTCCCTTTAACTACAACTCCCACCACCATCCCCTCTAACAAAAGTCTATAAATTTCCTGCATAACTGTTATAGTTAGCACTCAGAATTAGTGTTTCACAGGTGTTTTGCTTATTGAAGTTGAAAAAATATTTGACTTGTGTTGTATTAGCAGTAAATTGTATATATATATATCATCTTCATTATCTGGCCACTATTTTAAGTACCAATGCAGATTAATGAGGAAATGCATGTTTTATATCAGGTATAAATCTACAGTGACATGCTGCTGGCTATTAATATATTCAGCAGCAGTTAATTATTCCCTTGAACAATGTTGAACAGATTGCCATCTTCAGTGGAAAAATACATTTTCCTCTTGCATGAGCAAATGTCCAATCAATAGTGTATTGATATTTTATATGTTCAATATGGATTATTGTCACTACCAATAAACTTTTATCAAAATTGAATATATAAAAAAAAGGTGAAAGTTTTCTCTCCTGAAGCTTATATAGTGTCATTGCAGAAATACTTATTTAAAGATATGTTTAAGGCAATAAATGATTTTTTTTAACTCAGCTTCTAAATATACAAAATAATGTACAGTGTATTCAATTCACATGCATACTTCATGCAACTTGTTAAAAAACAGGCACATTTGAGGAGGTCATAATACAGAATTAGATGACATTCAATGATCATTTATCAGCTAGCTTATAAGTACAGTCTTACCCCCCCC
>PRKT01000133.1:924220-950943 GCA_003671525.1 Saccostrea glomerata | reverse complement strand
CCCCCCCCCCCCCCCCCCCCCCCAAAAAAAAAAAAAAAAAAAAAACCCAAAACCACCATAACTTACACTGTACAATATGTACAAGTAAGTATCTGATTCTTCATCTTTGAGCTTGAAAAGTACATTGTACACAATCTCTGAACCTGATCACAGGATATTAAATTTCCATTTTGTGTTGGGACTTATCTGATGAAGATAGTATCAACTTCCCACATGTTCTATACCATGTACAAGATGTATACTATAAAATATCTTTATCAACCTCACCATCTAAGTCACAATCATGTTTTCACCACATCTCCTTAAAAATGATTTATCTAAAATTAAAGACTATATTCTAGCTGTTAAAATATTGAATTTACATCTGCATCTCAAATGAGTTAAATTGCTATTTCTCTAAGATTAAAGAGAGATAACTCTTGATGCAGAAATAACAAGGTTTGGACAGCCTTTTAAATTTGTGTAAACATTTGACCCTGCAGAAATAACACCACGTTAACAACCCTTTAGACAGCCTTTGTGTAAACATATCAAACTTATTTACATGTATCTGTTTAAAAGACATAGATAAAACACAAAAATACATGATTCTTTAAAACAAGAGACCAAAAAACCACAATAATCGGCACCATAGATTTTAACAGAAAGACGGCTAGACTAAGTGTTCACCTTTAAAGTGACAGTTAGGAGCTAGGCCCTTCAAAAATTAAATTATAAACTTATATACAGTAGCTGTGTTGATTCATATTGAATTCATAGGCACATCGATTCTCTTCAATGATAGTTGCAGACATACTGTAAATCGTTTTAATTCCAGGGTGTTAAAATTTAACGATATTTCAAAAAGTACCAATTGCGATTGTTTAATTTCACGCTGCAAAAAATAAATTAAAACTTTGTATTAGCATTTAAACGTTTTTAAAACTAATAATTACCTTCATGCTGGGTTTAATTTCGCGGAAAATTGATAAATCGCGAATATAGCGAAATTTAAACCATCGTGAATATTTGCCAATCTACAGTAGCTAATATGAGTGTGTGGTTGCATTATAAGCTTCTTTTACAATTACTAGTGAAACAGAGGCCCATGGGCCAGAACCCTCATCTGAAATACTTTGAGAATGCTTTTCTTCTAAACAAGTGGCCCAATTCTTCCTTAGGGGGAGGGGGGGGGGGGGGGGGGGGCAGTCGATTACAAGCTTGAATCTATATGACCTGAGCCCTGATGCTTGCTTTAGTAGTCAAGACCTAATCATGATTAATCATGGTCCTATTGTATTGTTCTTATGATTTTTCCTTTTCTATTATATGCTTGTTATATCTAGATAATCTCTTGTGCACCCCATCCAACCCCCTGGGACCAAGATCTGCACAAACATGAAAGTACACTGTGTCAGAAAGCTTACCTGTCAAGGAATTGAACAATATCTTTCCTGATCCAGTACAAGTTGTTCTTTAGAAGGAGATTATATCTATGGCACGCACCCTATTTTCTGCCTTTTCTATATTAGTTATCTCTCTTAAAGTCTTTTCTGACAGGATGTGATCGTCCTTTGACTAAATTTAAATCATGTTCAAGAAAGGATGCTATGTGCTAAGTTTGGTTGACATTGGTCCAGTGAATCTGGAGAAGAAATTCAAAATGTAAAATTTTAAGTTCACAGATCAATAAGTTTGCAGATAAATAGCTGTAGATCTGTAGCACTCTAGTTTAAAAAATGCAATTGGACAAACCAGAGTCTGATTTGTCTATCCAAATTTTTTCAACCAGAGAACTACAAATCTGCAGCTAACACTGAAGGAAAGAAGGACTGATGGCCCTCCAACAGACAAACGCCAAACAACGGGTGATCAGAAAAGCTCACTTGAGCTTTCAGCATGATCTGACAGACAACTACAAAGACATCCTCACCTTTGGTTTTGTTTCTGGGACTTCTTCATCGGTCTCAGTTAGGGAGAGGTTGGAACCCGTTCTAGATAAAGCAGGGGAAGAGCTGAGGGAGGAATCATCAGAACAGAGAGACGTACTAGAAGTATTCCTACGAAGATTTAAACGACACTCCGTCCCACTGTCTGGACAGTTATTGTCTTGATGCCCCTCCTTCTGTGGCTCACTGTGGTCACTAATGACCACCGCTGGAATGGACCACATGGCGTCAGCCAGACTTGTCTGTTTGTCTGTCTGTGGTAGGTCTCCGGAAGTAAACCAATCGACAGAGTCGGGAGGGGCTTGTACATCCCCCATGGAATAAAACTCCTCATCAGGAGTTAGGATATCTACAGCCGAATCTGCGTTACTGGAGCGTGCACTACAGATGCTGCCGTTGCTGCTCCTAGGGCTTAATGGAAGGTGTGACGTTATGTCCAGGTCCACTTTAAGTGAGGGGCTCACAAAACTATCGTCTTTTCCCTTAAATCTATGATCCGAGAGAATTTTGGCATTTTTGAAAAGCTCTACATCAGCACCATGTAAAACCTCCACTAAAGACGATTTGTCCTGCGATTCGTCACATGAAGATGCCCTTTGAAGCACTATCTGAGGTATTTTATGAGTACTTAAAGAACTGAAAGAACTCGCCACTTTAGACACTGAGTATTCACATCCAGATTTCGGAATGTTTTTTGGGTGGGATGATGAAGAGGATGAATTTGTGATACTGTTTCTGGAATGTTTTTTGGTTTGGTCTTGTAAAACTGATTCACTAGCTACGGATGGAAATTGTGTTGCATTGGATTGGGACTGAGTCCTCCACTGCACCATTCTTTGGCGATGTTGTTTTGGCACCCCACATTTATTGCATTGACAAGTGCACCGTCCAGCAGTGTGATTTGAGCAACTACTGCTGCTCCACGCACAATTGCAGTCAGCACTAGGGGAATGAATGGAATAGTTTGTAGAAGACTTGGTCCCTGTGAATGAAAGACTTAGGCGGGAATTATTCAGCATGGACAGCTTTGTCATGTCTTGTATGATTGGACAGCAGTCCTCGCACAGGTCATCTGCATCATCGATCGAGGCTCCCATGGGGGCTTGAACTGGTGGATCTTTCTGTTGCTTTTTTTCATATTTCTTCAATGACTGTTCCATGACATAGTCATCTTTAACCCACCTCTGAAAAAGAGAACACAAGATCAGTTCAGATGCCTTTGTTTCTATAATCAGTACATATCCTACTTCTGTACGACAGGTTCGGAAATAGTCCAGTGTTTTTCTTGTTTTTCTATTTGATTCATCTCATTTAAACTCCATTACCACCTAAGGTGTGTTGAGGATGAGTATCTGAAATGATTTAAATGTGGTAAATTATCATATTTACAGATGATTTGTCAAGGTCTAGTCACCAGTTCTGGACTTCTGATAAAATAGCAATGTATTTATATGAAATGTACAGATTGAAATATTCCAATTCAATATTACCAGTATTTTTTTCTTAGGCTTAAAATACTCTCTCAATATTGTTTTTTTTCACAATATGCATTGAATTACTGTTAATTGATAAAAAAGAATTGTAAGATCAAAATAACTTTTACATCAGTAGTAAAGTACAATACTCCTGTATTTAATCCCAGAAACACAAGCAATAAATCTCACTTATTCAATAAGAAATAGATCCCTCCGTTAGTTAGCACACAGGAAATGAGAAATTCGGAGGTGATAAACTTGCTCAATGTTTGTTCTACACACTGTACTCTACCCCCCAATTCTTCATTTCTCGTCAACTCTGGGGTATATAGACACATTCCTATTTATCACCGCTTTTACCACAACCCCATGGTGTTCAGACAACAATCGATTAGCTCAATGATCAAACATTCCTTGGAATCCAAAAAACGAGGGCAATTTTTGTCAAAGAAGTTTTTTTTTTCTCACTGGACAGACAGAAATGAATCTGCCGAAGGGTGTCAGGTTTTTGTCAACACAGTTAGGAAGTAACAGGTCAAGTGCTCTGGTCCACAACCTCTGCCGCCCACAGCGACAAGGTTCTCACTAATTAATTAGTTAATTGGACGCATGACGAAACAATGAAGACAGATGGTGTGAAAACTATGTCCCTTTATACCAGCTTCTGGGGGTTACTAAGCTACCTGATGTGACACTGGAGTTTTTATATATATATAGAGTCTAATGAGATCTATAAATTACAATTAATTACATGCCATGCAAGGGACGTAATGATTCTTTTTACCTTTTATGGCTCTCGTAAAGCTTAAGATTTCATTTCCTTCAAGATTCATGAACCTAATATTTATCTTAAGAACCTGCACTAAAACTGCCTTAAATATACAAAACTAAAGATGACCATCATTCAGGTCATATATCATAAACAAATGTTATGTCTGACGTAGTCTGAGGCTAAGTCATCATTTTGAAAAAAAAATCTTTTTTAAACTTTGAAATCCATTGCCACTGCATTCATATTACAATTCTAACATGAGCTATTGCATGTATTATATGTCAGCAAGGAATTTTTCCAAATTTAACTGTAAAAACTCTACACCAACTAATACTAATGTACCTAAGTACATGTAGACGTGAGAAATATCAGCAAGCTCCATTTTGCAAACGTAAAAAGGTTGCTTAATTTGCTTGTGAATCTTCTGTGCCGCAAACTCTTTCTTTCATATAGTATTTAATATGTAGAATATTCCCTCATTCCGCAAAATTGGTCAACGTAAAAAAGACTCTATGAATCAAATTAATTTGGAAATTTAGTGTAACCTTTAAACTGATTAATCTTTACTATGTAAGCTGTAGTTCTTCTTTAATCTATCTTTTTTAGTAGTTGGTTAAATTCTAAAAGTTTTTTGCCTCTTCAAACTAAGGT
This sequence comes from Saccostrea glomerata, assembly GCA_003671525.1. Lineage (NCBI taxonomy): Eukaryota > Metazoa > Mollusca > Bivalvia > Ostreida > Ostreidae > Saccostrea > Saccostrea glomerata. The sequence goes on along the minus strand of PRKT01000133.1, from coordinate 946,117 downwards.
TGCAATAATGTGTTTATAAAAATTTTCTTCAGGGCGGGGGGTGGGTTATTTATTTAAATACAGTTTTACACAGAATATATAAGGGCAAAGGTGCATCTGAGAATTTAATTCACCCTTACATCTGCTTTAAGGACAGATGAGACGTTCCTCAATAATATATAATTTTACCAAGATTTTGTCATTGAAGAATTACTACTTTAAAATGATTACTCACAAAAAATCAAAAAATCAAGGTACCTTACCGCAAGCATTTGTGTGAGCTACCTGAGATTGGCATTTCTTATATAATGCTTTAGGAAAAATACTTAGTTTGCCAAAATTAAATTTTTAGTGTTTCAAATTTTTTAAAACAATTAAAACCCGGTTTAGAAAACAGAAAGTAATAAAGATTTTGTATATCTATCATACATTATGAAGATTTACAAAACAGATATTTGCGTAACGTATCGTCTGACCTTAAATTCACATCTTTACAATCATGTAATATAAATAAAGAATCAAATATAGCTCTTGAAGAGGCTATACTTATCCACCAGTGGATTTAAAATTAGAATCCTGCCCAAGTGCCTTGCTTACAGTTTAATACATTTCTAACATTAACCCTTGCAATATGCATCCTCCGAAATACAACACTGCATTTATAGTATTACCTTCTCACAATCTGAAAAGTCCCTATAGTCCTTGCAAGAAGCCATATCTCATGTTTAACGACCACCTGTAACTTTTTCTCGTTATAGCAATAGGAGCAACCACAACATCATTTAATTCCTTGTTGTTAGTTGTTCTTACTTCATTAAGTTAAGTAATTAATATCCTCGTTGATTACACACTTTAAGCCATGACACACCGAAATGTACGCTAATACGGGGCAGAGCATATTGCGTATAAATGTTACGATATTTCCCCACCCTTTTAGTCCCCTATATCTCAGCCTACATATGATATGTATCACATTTACACTACGCAACGATTCTATCAATTTACTTAAATCAATGTCAATTTAACTGCACTTAGTAAATGATTGTATGATTTCCCCTGAAGGTAAATTTAGGTTAAACAATTAAAACAAACAGAGTGATCTTGAGTCAGCTCTCTGATTTTTTTTTAACTATTAGAATGTACATGCAGCATTTAAGGGAATTGCACTTAGATAAATATGTTGCATGAAATGTGATAAATGATTTTTTAAATTAACTTTAATTTACTAATCAATCGTGTAAATAAAACACAAATGAAAATGGTAACTCTTTTTCCCTACAAATACAGAAATTGTGAAATGCTGACTTAAAATGGAATAATTTAAAAAAACCTGTATTATCAACTTATTTGTCAATTACATGTAGAATGAACTAGTTCAAATACTTAATACATGTATATAAAGCTAATAATGTTTGATATACCGTAATGATATAAAATGAACCAAACAATAATGTTATAGGGTGTTTTTAAAATTAATATATATATATACCTTTAATATCCAGATGTATTTTAGGAAAGTCATGATAAAATATTGTGAATTTGACAGAAAAACAAGGAAAAACATGGACAGGAACACTACAAAATTCTTGACTCTAAAAGTCATACTCACTCATGTGGCAATTGTCAGAATATTCTGTTAAATTAAGTAAGAATGTTTCCTATATACATGTTTTATTGTAAATTTTAATCCCTGAATTTTCATTAATGCATAAACCATAATCCCAGGATCCATAATTTATAAAAACAAAAACTGAAACCAGTCATGACTTAATGGACTGACTTTTAGTCACTAAAAATATAATTCAAGCTGTGAAAATTGTTAAATTGTTTCCATTACATGTATGACATCCTATTTATAGAATACATTATAGTAAATACTTAACATTAACTTACCAATTCTGTACTAAATTGCTTTAAATCCACAATCCTATAGCATTTAGATGTATACCCATTACAGATGTATATAAATCCTGAAGTTGACGCCTTACTATAAAGATGTATGTTGACAACACAAGGGAATACGGAGAGATATATCTGTTGACAACACTTAGAGTTACCGAGCCTGATCGGGAGAAATATCTCTCTACTTCCTGTTCAACTTCCTCCCTATCAGTTCACAAAATAACGAACAAGTTTCCTCTCAAAAAAATTTTCACTACAACGTAAATCGATCACAAGGAATCAAAAGAGAAAAACATCATATCATTCTTCGTCATGTGTGTCACGACCAAAACAAACTCGATGCACTTTGTACATCATCGGGACATTGTATCATAAATGCTTGGATAGGCATTAAGAGTCAGATTTCACATTTACATATCAAAAGTAAACAGTAAATAATATTCTATCCTTTGGAAAATTGACACCTTTCTTCTATCTTTCTTTTTGGCAATTTTAGACGAACTTAATATCACTAAATGAATACACTGTATGCATGTATAAAATTACATGTGTACATACATTGTACTTGGAAAGTACTTTTAATGAGCAACAAAGTCATGCAGCCCGAGTTTTCAATTGAGGATCAACTTCACATTTTCTGGTTTACTAAAAATAGATCAATAAAAATTTCAGTCTCGTTTCTTCTATTTTAGTTCTGTGTATAAATGGAGAAAACTTACACCTCTTTAAGATGTGAAGTTGATCACAATGCTTTTTTTTCAAGTGATATCCTATCCATTTCAGACTGAATGTCTTAATTTTTCCTTTTAAAATCTCTTTCAGTGACAATTTGGCCAGTGAGATTCTCATGGTAAGTATGTCTCCCAGAAATTTAAGTCAGTGTTCTCCAAGTGCAGCCTGAGTCAGTGAGAGCATTCAAGACTAACATTAATGTGTGTTACAATCGGTGTAATTCTACATGCATGAAATCAATCAATGTGTGCTGTCTACGATATCTGACAATGTGTGCTGTACAATTAAGCTACATGTATCTATGATATCTGGCAATGTATGCTGTCTATGATATCTGTCAATGTGTGCTATCTATGATAAAATCTGTCAATGTGTGCTATCTATTTCTGTCAATGTGCAAAGATATCTGTCAATGTGTGCTGTCTATGATAAAAATCTTTCAATGTGTGCTTTATCTATGATATCTGTCAATGTGTGCTATCTATGATAAAATTCTGTCAATGTGTGCTATCTATGATATCTGTCAATGTGTGCTATCTATGATATCCATCAATGTGTGCTATATATGATATCTGACAATGTGTGCTATCTATGATATCTGACAATGTGTGCTATCTATGATATCTGTCAATGTGTGCTGTCTATGATATCTGTCAATGTGTGCTGTCTGTGATATCTCTCAATGTGTGCTGTCTGTGATATCTGTCAATGTGTGCTATGATATCTGTCAATGTGTGCTATCTATGACTTCTGTCAATGTTTGCTATATATGATATCTGACAATGTGTTCTGTCTATGATATCTGTCAATGTGTGCTGTCTAGGATATCTGACTGTCAATTAATGTGTGTTATCTTTGATATCTGACAAAGTGTGCTGTCTATGAGATCTGACAATTTGTGCTGTGATATCTGACAATGTGCTAGTGTGCTGTCTATGATATTTAACTATGAGTGCTGTCTATATCATATCTGACAATATATATCTGTGTTATCTACGAGATCTGACAATGTGTGCTGTCTATGATATCTGACAATGTGTGCTATCAGATGTGCTTTCTATGATATCTGACAGTGTGTGCTTATAATCTAAGATATCTGAACAATGTGTGCTGTCTATGATTTCTGATATCTGTCCTTGCTTGCTGTTTGTCGGTTTTGTTTGCTTTAGGAAATGTAGAAAATAACACTACTGCTTTACAAGTAACTCAACAGACTGCTCAAGTTTTTGCGATGTAATAAGCTGGTAAAAGTGTGTTCGCCAACACATATTTTGGTATGCACTAATTGCAAGCAACATGCACTCTTTGACTATTTTGTGTAACAGCTGTACCAAAAAAGCACTCAGAAATCAATCAATCCCAATATCGAACAACTTTTAACAAAGATCTACCTTATTTTTCTGTTTACGGAAATGATCACGCTTTCTAAATACAAAGTATCAGACTCTGACGCAAGAAATGACCTTGTAACAAATGGAGAGTTCCCTTTGGTACTTCAACAATGAGGATGTAAAAAGAGTTCCTTGTGTGATGCATGACAATTTCAAATATCATAAAAACACTATAGATAAAAAACAAATCACACCCAAATACCGTAATGACTAATATACACTAATAAACACTTATAATCGTATCGACTGACCGATATAATAATCTATCATTCCAAAATGAATCAAAAAAGTCACACATCCTTTTCCCTTAATTAACCAAATTTTCAATTTTATTTTGTCTAAATAAAAGTTGCCAATCATAGAAATTGCATTCACAAAAGGGAATTGCACTTGCTTGCACCACCTACATGCATAGAACAATACTCTCCTTTTATACAATGGAAAATAGATGGAAATATTTTAAAATCTGATTATGATAATTCCTTGAAATGCTGCTATTTGCAATTTCTTGAAATACCTTCAATCTTTAATACTTTAAATGCACAAAGGGATGTCAAGGGAAATAAACAGTACACCACTATTAAAATAAAAAATAAATATTTACTTCATTGTTTGATTGAGGCTCCCTAACTTTAGTAGACATCATAAAACTCTTTACTATCAAACTTAGCTTAATCACAATAAATATTCTTGTTTGAATCTTGTCCATTTAAGGAGGCCTTCTGTGTACAAACTGGACAGTGCAGACTAAAGGTATTATGTACTTACTAATAAGTCCTTTGTGGGTGCATGCATGATGATAAATATACAATATTCATGTAATTCTAAATCTTTGCACTCATATTGATTATGTCTGTATTTAATTTACCATGAATAAACCTGGTTCATAATGATATAGTAGGACTTCTTTATTTCCATGCATTTAAATTTTGTATAGATCTCACAATGCCATCTTTATTCTTACAAGAAAACCAGTATTGTTTTAATTAATGATTAAATGAATGATTGTGCACTTCCTATCATATATACTGTTACAATTCAAAGAAAAGATTACATGTATATGTGTACTTAACTTGTTAAGTGTTTAAGATTTTAATACTTAACTTTGTGAACACTTTATTACACAGGGCAGTTAAAAATTGCACTTTCTATAAATGTTTCTGAACTGTTTAAATACCAAAGTTTGCACTTCCATCTTTAAAAAATTTTCAACAACCATCAAATACTGCTTCATGTTTCTCAAAATTATGTTGAAAAAGACGTAGGGGGGGGGGAGGATTTCACAACACATTAGTTTTGATATGGCAACTGCATGAGATGATACAACATACTGTATACAGCAAAATTTTCACCCCTTTTTGCAAATTTAAAACAGGCTGAATTCAGAAAACACAGCATGATTTTTGCACATGATACAGTAATGTATTAACGAACAAAGTTTCTAAATATATATCTAAGTTCAAATCTGACAGAATTACATTTCGATAAATGTTGACTTTAAGTATTTGTTAGTCATATGTGCTGCAAAACACATGAGGGTTCTCTTTACATTTTTTATTCACTGCATGATTTCTTAATGCCTACCTTGGGTAACCTTGTGAATGCATGTACTTAATTCTCTTCATGTGACTTTAAAGGTAGCATATTTTGCGCTATCTCATCTTCAATAGCTAAGAGTTTCTGATATGCTACTCTCCTCATAATTAGCCCTTGGCACATGGTGTTTAAAAAAGTTGGAATTTTCTCATGTTGTGATTGGAGTGGATCAACATTGAAAGACCAATCAGCAATTGTTTTTTTGTAAATGACAATATCTGCGTTTGGGACATATTTTGACTCTTTACTCTCAGGAATGATAAACGCAAGTAAACAACAATCACATGCTAGCTATTCTATGAACATGCCATCCAAAATCTTCCAATATGTGCAAAATATGAATTAGAATCTACATTGAAGATGTAGCCTTGCACATTTTAAAATAACAAATGAAAAAGCAATACCTTCTTTTTAATTAATCTTTAAAAACTTTAATAATTTAAATATTTTATTCATTTCTGTTGATGACACAATATTTGAGTACCTGTTTAAAATTCTAGAAAAACGAAAACAATCCCGTCTATTCACAGCACCATATGCCAAGGGCTTTGAGTAGATAATAGATAGTATGTGCCAGGTTGATTAAATTGTCAGGCATCGATTTCAAATCTTCTGTAATTACATGGTTTAGACCTTTGATGCTGTAGCTAATTCAAGCTATATAGCTAATCCGAGATTAACATGCTAGACCTAGACAAAAAGTACATATAGGTCTATATCCTGTTACATGTGCATTAATCAGAGGTTCCTCTGACTCTAACCCCTGCTTTTATATTATGACTTGTGCTGGGGAGATAAAAGAAGGGGTTAGAGTCAGAGGAATCTCGGATTACATGTACATTAAATTAGAGCTTTGTGTGAAACGCTTGTGCGAATATACTGTAGTATACTAATATAACAATTTTTACTTGTAGGATGTAATACTGTTGTCTGGTTATCTTGGAAATATCTGGTAGAGGGGGTATAAATATCACTCTGATCAATCATATAGCGGTTTATTGATGAAAATTCAGAGGCTTGTGGTTTAACCACTGTGGTTTTTTCTCCGAGGTACTAATTTTTTTAACTGATTTATTTTCTCTACACAAGCCCCTGTGGTTTAACAGAAACTTGGCTAATCCTAATTCCTATGCTGGTGTTACAGGGGATTTAGTTGGAATCCCTGAAACACACCTTTCATGACATAACTCACCTCAAAGAAGCAGATTTCTCTCCTAAAATTTTGACTGTTTTGTTCAAATCAAGCCCTGTAGACAATTACTGTAGTTGAAAGTTCTATAATAAATATTGAAACGGAAACGGGAAGTTACCAACCATGAGTCAAATGTCGAGCCCGATCCTACTATATTCAGCAACATGAACCCGATGTCAAATACTTCAAATCCATGCAATCTTTTTCTTTTTAAAATGAATTGAGATATTAGAACATTATGCAAGCAAAGAATCAAACAAAAACAAAACAAAAGGAACAGCAAAAGTCTTTGTTAAACAGATCATCAGATCAGATGCCAAAGTTTGGAAGCTCATCAAGTTTCTCAACTGCAAGTCGGACTCAGGGCCAAGCCGTTGATTGTCAAGACAAGGCGCTTGACGTTTTTAACCTTTCTTTTCATAGATATCCCCTATACTTTAATAATAACAAGGTTATTATGAAGTAATAGGGCATGTTTTTATTTATGAAAAGAAAGGTTAAAAACGTACGTGTGTCTAGCTGCAGATAGAGATCTGCGTTATGGTTTTATATATTTGTCTTTTACCATAATGCTACAGATCCCGTTTTGCAAAAAGGTGGAATTTACGGCGCAATATTTTTTGCGCACTTTTGGGTAGAATTTCTCTACTTTCTATCATTGGTCAATCAACTACCTTTCACTCCCTAATTCCATCCACATTCTTTAGCCAGTTTGTATTAATATTTTTTCTCCAGCTCCCAAATTGTTGTCTCTACAGCCAATAAACATGCTTGAACTGAATTTTCAGCCATCTAACAAATAATTTTAAACAAGCGAGTTTATCACTTTTAGAGACGACTAAAAAGGGTAAGGAGATAGATAAAATATACAAAATAGTTAAATAATGTGCCTAGAATTAGGGAGTGAAAGGGACTGCGGAGTTAATTGATCGATGCTGGAAAGTGGAGAAATTCTCCCCGAAAGGGATCGAAGGCCTTGTTTCAAGAAATACACCTGTGAAATATGAAAGCCCTAGACCTAATTATTTTAATGTTATGACCAAGTTTAATTTTTTTCTTCAAAAGTACATGTATGTCAAACCCTCAAGGGTCAAGATAAAGGGTAAAAAAATTTAGTATTTTAGGAAGAGTATTAACAGAAGGAATAGACAAGTGAAATATGAAAGACCTAGTACTTATCAATCAAAATTTATGGCATTGGTAATAATTTGTAAAATTTTGCAAAAGTGTGTCAAACTCAAGGGTTAGAATTTATATCAAAAGAAAGGTTTTGTCATAATGAATACATATGTACACATTTGAAATGTTAAGAACTATTCACACATGTAGCTTAAACGGTTAAAAATTAATTAAAATTATGGCCATAAAAGTTTTCAAACAGATGAGCAGACAAACAAACAGACAGACGGACAAAACAGAAACCATTTTTCTCCGAATATTTAATCACGGGGGCATTAAAATTTCAAGTAAATAAAAATAATTTTTTAAAAACCTACCAAACTATGGAATGCCATATACGACAGCCAACTGCTTACTGCCAACTGTCAGCTGCTTACTGCTAACTGCCACACATATTTGAATAAATTTTATTTTAATATTGATATTTATGTAAATTAAAAAAAAAGGCGCGGATCTATAGAACATTTTTTCCAAGAGGGTAAAAAAAAAATCCAACCCAGAAATTTCTTTACAAGAAAAAAAAATACGTAAAGTCCTTTCCTAAGTGTGAAAATTTATTTCGGCCGGGGAGAGGGGGTTCTTATGCGTCATACCTTCATGTGTATGACATTTTTCATACCAACTTAACACGAATCCACATTTTCGGTTGGGGAGAGGGGGGTGTTGGTTCAAAGATCCCTAATAGTTGATTTATTTTATACAAAATAACTTTAAGTTTGTTTAGTTTGTGCATTTATATAACTTTACAAATTTCAGAGGGGTGTTCCGGGTGTTCTCTCTAGATCTATGCATGTAAAACATATTTTATTTGTACAAACAAAGAGATATAATTGTTTGATCGGCGTTTTCTAAGTGGAGGGCCCAAGGTCATTATACCGGTAGTTCGTTTAGTTTATTTAACATATAACTGTACAAATTTTAAATGCCTCCCTATGCAAATGTGAAACATTATAACACACAGAGATATACAACTTTAATTTGAGGATTTTTTTTCACTATAGATTATAATGGAAAAAGTAAATTTATTTTCAAAACATCTTTCTCTGCGAAACGACAAATCTTTTTTATTATTATTCTCTCTTCAAAGGTTTGTTGTCTCCGGGGGAGGGGGGTCTTTAAAGATTAAAAGCAGAAAATAGTCATTTTATGACCTATTTCAAATAGCAAAACAAATAAACTTAGTTTATTTAACATATGACTGTACAAATTTTAAATGCCCCCCTATGCAAATGTGAAACATTATAACACACAGAGATATACATCTTTAATTTGAGGAAATTTTTAACTATAGATTATAATGGAAAAAGTAAATTTATTTTCAAAACATCTTTCTCTGCGAAACGACAAATCTTTTTTATCATTATTCTCTCTTCAAAGGTTTTGTTGTCTCCGGGGAGGGGGGTTTCTTTAAAGATTAAAAGCAGAAAATAGTCATTTTATTACCTATTTCAAATAGCAAAACAAATAAAAAAAATAAACAATATACTATTAACCGCATATATTGAATATTACATAAGATAAAACATATTGGTCATTTTATTAAATTCAATTTTACCAGGGTGACCCTCTTGGAAAAATGTCCTGGATCCTTGCCTTTTTTCCCTTTTTTGTGAATATTCATATAAATACCAATACAAATATAAAATTTATTCAAATATGTGTGGCAGTTGGCAGTAAGCAGCTGACAGTTGGCAGTAAGCAGTCAGCAGTTGGCAGTAAGCAGTTGGCTGTCGTATATGGCATTCCATACCAAACAGCAATAATCTATGCAAAGTTTATTTTTTTTAAAATACAGGAATAAGTAAAAGATTATATTTTATTAAAAAAAAAAAACTCTACGTTTCCTCTTTAAAAATCCACACTGTATGGTTAACAATATTCATGTAAAAATTCAACAAACAAAAAATTTAAATTAAAATATTTATAATTTAATCCCCAGGTTTATATAAACATTCATGAATTTTATAATGGCTCAGCATGTCGTTTTCATTAACTTCCATCCATCCATAGGGGCATCTCATGACAATTATTGTTGATAGTCATGGATAGCATAGAATGCAACCAGATTCAGCAAGAATCCTAGGGAACACAGATTTTTCTTCCCCTCGGGATAATTCGATTCTAAGCATAACGTGCCTCTTATCAGCAATAGTTCTAGAGTTGAAGGTCGTTCGTGCAGTTGTTAGAGTGCATTTTGTTCCTCAGACAGTGGCTGTGTTTTATTAGGTAAGTGCTAACATTCTAGACAGTGTCAGTTAATGTAAACATATGAACAGGTCGTATACATGGGACTTTCAGACCGTCAAAATGTTTACCTACTGAGTATGATAACATGCCTGATCTTTCTAAATTCAATCTGCGGTAGTTATACATGTATAATTATGTGTTTCTAATGTGGTTTCTACTATTTGAAGAATTGTTACCCAAGTTTTGGATCATTATTTATATCAGCTCATCTCTGGACATCCAATTTCTATTTCCTGATTTCAAAGCCGCGTACATTTTTGGCTTATCTCCCTTCCTTCTTCAATCGTTGAGATAAATAAATGACTCACCTATCTCAAAAAAAATAGTATGATACAAAATTTTATCCTGTTTATTGAAAGGGATGCTATGTTTTGGGGGTTTTTGTTATCCAGAGAGCAAATCATATTTTTCTGCGGAAACTTAATTGTTTACTTTTGATATAATCTTGATACCATTTTCATAAAACAGACCTTTTGAGAAGGATGCTTTGAACAATTCATTTTTGGGGGGACATTTTCAGATACTCTCTTTCTCTCCACGGGTAGGAAATATTTAATAAGTTATAATAAAATCTTTGTCTTTCAAATGCATGTATACAATTTATATATTATCCATGGCGAAATTCCGCACTTTTATTTTATAATACGTGATATAATGCATAAAAAGATATCGATGCTAGAAATTCCGACATTAACATTAAACGAACCCGTTAATAAGATATGTGAATCACTAGATGATGCCGCACATTGTGGTCTCTTTTTTAATGGAGAACACATGCATTTTTTTCAAACAAAACTCTTGATAAGCAATTAATTAAATTAAAGTCGTAAAATAAATTACTTTACATCCGGATATATATGCAGGTTTTTTTAAAGTCAGGTGCGATCTTCACATGGTACACGTATTCACAATTCCTTTTTTAAAAAGTTATATTCAAATTCTTCATATATTTAAACAAGAATAAGATTTTTTATATTTCTTGAAAATCTGCCCGAGAATGACAATGCTCATCCCTTTAAATACCCCCCCCCCTTCAAACAAAGTCGGAAGAAACATAGTAACATACCTGTAGATATTGATCTTCAAGATTATTTATTTTACATGCACTAGAAAGAGTGTTATCTCAATTCGTATTATATTATTTCCGTATTTTAACCCATCTTCCTTTTTGTGCGGAATATTTTCATTGAAAGTTTAGAGGAGAACAAATAAGTCAGTGAAAACACATACCGGTATACGTACCATTGTACTTTGTCACGTATCAATCAAGAAACCATTTTGAAAAAAAATACAGTGAGGCCTTCTTTAAAAAATTGTCTGGTTGCCTTTCCAGATCGACTGACTAAAATTGGCCCGACACAAAATTTTTTTTTTACATACCAGGAGGCGATATTATACAATTATTTAATGCCTGAGCAGTCAATAGACCACAATATTATACTTTCATGTAAATTAGTTGAATCTGCATGATTGGTCGAGAAACATTTGTTAAAAAACACTATTACCCGCTGAATAATGAAGCCACGCCCTCCAGCGTAGCAACAGTCAATATTGCTTGACGACGGGTGATATTCCAAAAAATAGCGAATGCGCAAAATTTATGCGCGCACGATTTACTGTTATATGTATTTGTATAAAACATTCAGAATAATATAGTAAATATTGCATGTAGTTGAGAGTAACATTGAAAATTTTCACCCCAAGAAAGCCATTGTCAACCGAGGCGCATTTCACCTAAGAAAAACATTGTCAACCGAGGCGCAATGTTACACTCAACTACATGCAACATTTATATATTTTAATGATTCTGTTTCCCATATATGTTGTCCGTAAGCTGCAGCATTCGGATTATATTGGCTTGAAGAATACCTTCCTCGGTACAAAAAGAGAAGGGCGAGAAAACCTTGACCTGTGATACAATTGACAAATAACCATGTGAATAAATGCCAATTTGATTTTTGATGTGAATATAATGTATTTTGTTGTATCAAGTTTGCTTCAGGACTAATCTTTTTTAAAAGATTTCAATATCTTATTTAATATGGCAAGAAAATGTTTCTAAATAGTTCCAATCAAAGCTTTAATTGAAAAAAAAATATTTTTGGAAGAATTTTTCCCAGAACCCAAGAAGACGGATGGTTTAACATAATATTTATAGGATAGGACATTAAAACATTCATTCATACATTTAGGAATTCAAAGATTTAATGCATATGACGTACATGTAATGCGGTCAACACGTTTCAAATGTAAAAGATGATGAGTGGGATCCAATATGTCGGATCTTTCTGTTTCCATAGTAACATGACACAAAACAAAAAGATCGGACAGGTGTGTTCGGGATAACAGGTAATATCTCATAAGGATTCCGTTATCAAAAATTCCGGCATACCTGTCGCCGACCTGCTATCACATGAATATACTGATAAAGAAATCCAGGTAGGCTTGGTCCACACATTTGTCGGGTGGTCGGTGGTACTTCAACAGGTAAGAATCTGGTTCTCGGCTGTGGAGACAAGAAAAGCCGGAACTTGTGTCATCAAATGTCTGACCCCCCTATATCAGGCACGTGCACTTTATATCGCATGACTGTTGCATTACTCAGGCTCACACGTTCTTTAATTTTGTTGTAGGTCTCCTCAACATGACTTACCAGATCAGCAAAATCGTAAGTAATTGTTTTATCTTAATTAACGGGGCAATATATTACATGGGGAAGGGCTTTAATTACACTGACACTTGTTGAATATCTCTATGAGCATGGAAAACTTTTGCTAAGATGTCAAAGAGTTAACACGACTGTCAGAAACAATGTGGGCGTGGTATATAGAAACGTGTGTGTTTCTTGATGTTTGTTTTATAAAAAATATGCATATTTCCTAATTGTAATTTTACTATTATGAACTATAATGAAGGCTCTACATAATGTCATTGTTAGGGTTTAATACCATAACTTGTGTGCTTATGCACAATATTATTATCTATCGACAAAGTCATTTTATTGACCATGCATCTTGATGTGTTAAACAAGTAAATACACATGTCCAATCTGTCGCTTTAATATTAGCTTACAGACCACGGACCGCCAAATCAATGACTACAATGTACTGCAGTAGTTTATTTTTTGAAAATGTTTAACTTTATAGACAGCTAAATATGTTTAACACGTAAACCGGATGGAATATTTACTAGCGTAATTTTGTCGAGGAGGCATGTGATTTTTTAAGTTAATTGCTTATAAGTATCATTTGTCCTGTAAAATATATAATTGTAAGAGAAATTTAAAAAATAAATTAACTTCTCGGTCAGAAATCTTGTTTTGCTGAAAACACACTTTTTAGATGTCTTAAACACGATAAGAGGGGGGTAATGCACAGACACTTTGAAGCGTTTTAGTATCCCCAGGATACGAACGTGGGCGCAGATTCTTGACCTCTTGGATCCGCCTATATCAAAGAGACGATGACATCACACAGAGATTGTCTTTATTGACAAAAGTTGGCCGGGTATAATTCATTCAGCTTTTAAAAATCGATGGATATAAATCAAACAAACCCCATTTCACGAATATCAAGGTTCCCCCAATATCTCTATACGACCGCCTACATACTTGGCGCATCCCCAAACTATAATCAGAGGGCTGATTTCTCTTTCACAAAGTTTGGTTATGAGAGCCAGAATACACATTTCACTGAAAAACTACCAAAGAATAGCCCAAACACTGGTCATTCATCAAGTCTATCATGCCAGTTATAATTCTGTAAAACCAATCTATTCGGGATGAACAACGCCCTTAAAGATATGCGAGACATTTCGGGAAACAAACAAATGGGATTTTTCAATTACATACCTACGTGATGACCAGTTTCAATAGTAGACGATTTCTGTCTAATCTCAGGGGTTAGACATCAATCTTAATTGGCGATTTTTGGTGAAAAAGTTAGATTTGAGCTTTCGTGAAAGCGAGGAGCCATCTAGTTCGTCTGTCTGTCACAAAAACATTAACCTTCAATGGTCATAATTTTTGAATGAGAAAAAACTTCATATATTTCACATGTAAATTACCTGTGACAAGACCTTTCCAAATATGCTATGATTTTTTAACCCTTGACCTTGAAGTTTGACCTACTTTTAAAGAATTTTAACGTACGTTACTTTAAATTGGTCATGTCCTTTGAAAGAGAAAAGATGGGGATTTCATATTATATAATCAAGTATAAGACTTGTGACAAGACCTTTTTAAATATTCTATGGTTTTTGATCATGTGGCCTTGACCATAAAGTTGACCTTCTTTACAAAAATTATATTTTTCATTATAACTTTTAATTGAGAAGAAAAATGGCTTTCATAATTTACATGTGCATTACCCGTGACAGGATATCCACGAACATGGTATATCTTTTTACGTAGATCTTAATGTTTGACCTAATTAAAAAAAAAACAAAACTGGTGATTGCTGTTGAATGACATATGATGGGGTGTACGTATTTGACACAATATGCCACAAATAATGGCATCTCACCAATTAAGACACCGAAAACGGGAGACCACAATTGGTAGTGGACCAAATTCTAAGTTAAAATGTTAACAAAAACCTCCAAATTATCCGAATCTATTTGTGCGAAACAACTTTCGTCCAATGGGGTATGCAATGTTCACGCCTATATTCAGCATAAAAAATTACTGAAAATGTTTTACAAAATATGTAATAACTCCCCCCCCCCCCAACTTCATCATCATTATCATTTATTTTCGATACAGTTTTTAAAATTTCTAGCCATAAAAAGCGAAAATGAGTAGGCATTGAAATTATTTTCCGTTTTTCAAAGACTTCAGCTAATGTCATTCTGATGAATTCATCTGCATGTCTTATTTTGTTCTGAACATAAATGATGCAAAGTAATGCAACCTTAATGACCAGCGAAAGAAAATGCCGCGGTGTTTTAATGTTCGTCGTCTAGACAGAGCGTGTTGCATATCGCGTAAAAAATTCTCTATATTTTTCGTTTACACGTTCATTCAACTCAATGAGTGTGTTTGATAAGCGGAATAATAACTGCCAGATGAATGAATTCATCCACTTCACGACTCGGGTGTGAGCTGATTAATAACACACCGCTCCTCGACAATCAAGCAGGCCAAGAACTACCCTGAAATTCGTGTATACAGTGCAATTTTATGACTTTTATAATTTAACAGATATAAAGTGAATAAACATTATAGATAAAGCACAAGGGCGGACAAAAATTTTTTTTCCGGTCTGGTGGTGGTTGGAGTAGGGGTTTGTTTCCATTTTGTTGGGCTCTAGAAAAGACCTCTTCAAGATAGACATTTCTCTTGGAGAACTCAGTATACATGTAGATCATCATCTGTGTTACCTGCATGAAAGTGCAACTCAATGTCTACCAGCCCCTGTTTGGAATTCGTCTTTACTCTAAGTTTGTGGTATTCATGTCGAGTAGTGTACTAATTAATATTCATAATACCGATATTAAAACTTAAACTGTTACAACGTTTTTTGTGCATAGATTCTTTTCACAAGTTCTAATTTCCCTCAAAGGAAGTAGATTAACTATTTCGGAGGTACTTAAAATTGTCTCCATTTTTTATTCTTACTCTGATATAAAGAAGCTGTATTTATTTTATTGATTTCAAGTGGTATTAAAACAGCTTCCTCATATAAGTAATTTTTGTGGTGGGTCTCGCCGGTCTCCTTACATGGTGATATGGGAATATGTCACTTGATTCTGCTTAAGTGCGTGTTTTTGTGTTTATTTCCCTGTCTATGTAGACTACATGTTTATATATGTAATTATATAGTGTATAATTGTCCATGATTTAAGGCAACAATAAAATGATATTAATAAGATAATTAGAGAGATTGTTTTACACATACCTGTTAGTAAATACAGATAAGAATGGCGAAGGTCTCTGGGAAAAGTTGACATATTTGGAAATTTTAAAAAATCTTATAGACATGAATAGTTCTTTGTCTTCGTTACAGGCGCAGCCTTTCTCCAGCTACATCCCCAACGGACTTCACATCGGCAAGCAGATTCTCCTGCGTGGGCGTGTCTCCTACGGAACCGAAGCGTAAGTTTCTCAAATCACACGATAAACTTGTATCTGTATGAAGGGGGTCTTTTTTTTTAAAAAGGGGAATGTTAAAGAGAAGGAACTTTATTCATAAAGATGAAATCTCAATTTTCTAAAATAAAAAAGATGGAATAAAAGGAAATTCAAATTAATTATATTTTAGGGGACAACATCTGAAACAAATCAATGTTGAACCTTAAATGTTATGAATGAAGACGTCGTCTAGTTATCTCTTAGCAGTATAAGCGTTATCTCCCTTGAAAGCGGGAAATTCAAACTTGGTATCATGGAATAATGATGCATAGTCCAATGTTTGCTTTCTTTATGTTTCTAGGTTTGCCATAAATCTTCAGCAGAATGCCGAGCCATGTGACGGAGAAGTTGCCTTCCACTTCAACCCACGCCCCGGGGAACAACAATGCGTGCGCAACTCATTCGATGGAGGAAATTGGATGGACGAGGAGAGAGACCAACCCCATTTTCCCTTTGACCAAGGTCGATCATTTACACTCCGCATAGAGGTGGCAGAAGAGGGATTCCGAACGTACGTGAATGGAAAGCCGTACATCAATTTTAGCCACCGCCTGGACTTGGGAAACGTCCACTACCTGTACTTGACGGAGGGAGCTGAGTTTTACGACATCAGTTACCAAGACCGTTATGTATGTTTACTATATGATAAGTTTTGAACAGACTTTCGCAAAATTTGATAGAATCATCTTGCTAATTTAAGAACAGGTTGTATATCTTCAAAGGTGATGGCGGATATTTCTGTTCCATACGACACTTTATTATACATTATATATAAAATATTTTCACCTTTGAATCACTGATTTTTCCCTTACAGACATTACCATACAAATCTGAGATTTATCAGCAGATGAACGTAGGGAAAGCCGTAAGAATCCGCGGAGCAGCTCAAGACAACGACGGGTAAAAAAAAACTTTAAAGGAGCCTGTTTATTTAATTTCCGTATTAAAAGGAAATATAAAGATTATGTTTGTCGCTCTCTGTATGACTTACGAAAGATTTTTATAGATCGTATATATATCGTTCAATACACCGATATCTTGAATACAAGGGACATTTCCAGGATGAACTAGCGACCCTAACACTTTTTGGTATACCTTCATAATCTTAAGTCCTCCGATAACTCAGTGATCAATGTTGGTTCCGTTGAGTTCGAGTATAGGAGTATTGACTGTACATATTGCTAGTTTCGAATAAAGTGAAATCTCAAACATCCATACTTGCAACTGATCGATCATTTACCGCAATCTTCTTGCTTTTACAGCTTCAGTGTCAATTTTGCCTGCGACCCTGACAATGAAAACTGCGCCTTTCACTTCAACCCTCGACCAAGCGAGGGCGTGGTTGTCCGTAACGCCAATCTCGGGGGCTGGGGCGACGAAGAAAGAGATAATGACGCCGAGTTCCCCTTTAACCCGTACAACTACTTCGACGCCATGTTCGTCTGCACTGACGATAAATATATGGTATGACGGTTTTAACTACTTTGATGCAGATGAACTTTATTAAATACAACATTTTAATTTTTGAGGGAAGGGGGTACGGGGTATTGGTGTGTGATTTTTAATGAAAACTGGGCCATTTTTTCTTTTGATAGGTTCATGTGAATGACAAGTATTTCACAGAGTTTAACCATCGAGGCGGAGTTAATGATGCTTCATACTTCAACATCGTGGGTAACATGGACATACAAGATGTCGAGTACTACGAACCATTGGTAAGGAACAATTTTGTCTCTTCTTATCAGCTAGAAATCATTCATTGTTGCTTTCATAACAAGGCTGAACTGTCATATTCAAAATGTCCTTCTTCTACGTTCCTTACACAGGAAGACGACTTCGTGAAAACTATTCCTTCCGGTCTGGTGAAAGGAGACGTCTTGATCTTCCGGGGATTCATGAAGCCAGGAGGAGATACGTAAGTCTGGGTTGTTCCTTTGTATTTTTTTCAGAGGAATGTCAGGAAATGCAAGTCCGAACTTGACTGAGGTACATGACATTGGTACAGACTCGTGGTGATTTGTAGATTCTATTCCTCTTTTTGGGAAGGGGGGGGGGTCGATAAAAAATGCAGTCCAAAGACTCCCTGAAATACTTTTTGTTCAGAATTTTAAAAAAATATTTAAATAAAAGAATGTTTTCGACTGTAAAAAGCTGAATTTAACGCATTTGTTGCAGATGATACTGTTCGAACTATGATTTTACAAACAACCGTTTGATCTTGAGAATATTGTAAAAAATGAAATAAAGGCAAAATATTTTCTAGACGTCATCTTGTGTTGCAGGTTTTCCATAAATCTAATGAACGGCTACAGCGTGGAAGATGATATTGCGTTCCACCTGAACCCTAGAGTCGGGGAGGGACAGGTGGTCATGAACTGCTGTATGGGTGGCGACTGGGGCGAGGAGGAGAGAGAAGACATCCCCTCCCCTATTGCAAACGGGGAACCATTCGAGGTCAAGATAGTGGTGAAAAGGAACAAATTCAAGGTTTGTAGAAATCAAGTTCATTTACAGCCGTTGATTTTTTTCCTTATTAATAAGTAATGTATTATATAAAAAAATATACTTTAGAATACAATCCAGATCAGATTAGATATTATCATTTCTTTTAAATGCTATGATTTTTCAATTTATAATATCAAATCAACTTTTTTTATTTTAGGTGTATTGCAATGGTAAGAAATGCATGAAGTTTGCTGCCAGGGGAAACTTGGAGGATATTAAGGGCGTGAACATAAGAGGAGACGCGTTTGTATATGAAGTCAAGTTAGAGAGGAAGCTGGTGAGGACTAAAGAAAAATATTCCTAACATGACTGAAGACATAATAACATGTATATGCCCCCCTCCCCCCAAAAATAATAAGGTGCTGACAAAATTTAATTTTTCCTACAGGAGGATTCGTGGGAATGTCTTCCCGGAGGATTCCGAGTAGGTAGCTGGATCGTTGTGCAAGCAATCCCCAAGAAAGGTTCCGAAGGGCGAGTACAAAGGGGATGATCAATTAAAATTCTTCTTTGCTAGATAAAATTATACAAAACGTTTCAAGCTATTGAAGACTAGTTAACTAGTCAAACAGGATGCATTATTAAGGAAATTGTGTTTATATTTTTTGTTTTAATTCTAACTCAGATTCGCCATTAACTTGCGCACTGGTCCCGACGACGGGAGTGACATAGCTTTTCATTTTAACCCCCGCCTGCAGGAGAACTGCACCATCAGAAACTCGTGTACAGGGGGTGACTGGGGAGGGGAAGAGAGGGACCAACCCGGATTCCCGTTTGAGAAGAAAGACACCTGTGAAATAGCCATTCAAGCACAACCCGACAAGATTGTGGTGAGTTTTGGAACTCGGAAGATTCATTGGCATGAAATGAATTTTGACATAATGCAAAATCTTCATGGCAAATCAAAATGAGTTGTATTTATGAAGCTTAAATTTGAAAGGCACAATATATGTTGGAAAAATAAGACAGATTTTTAGTACATATATGTGTAAAATGTATTGATTTTAATATGCATATAATTAAGCCGAACAACTATGTTAAGATCGATTTATCTTCTGATGTATGGTCTTTCATATCTATGAATGGATAAAAAGCAGGGAAAAATAAACATTTTTTTTTTAAATCGACCATTGTTGATTTCTAATGAATAACAGGTCTGCTATTTCTCCTAACACTTCTTAAGGAAGAGTAATCTGCAAAGAAAGATAACTCTGAATATATATATAAGTCACTTTCTTTTCACGACCAAAAATTGTTTTTTCACAAATTTTTTATGGATTTCATTTATCTATCTATATATCTTTTTTTTTTAATTGTTATCATTACATTTTTTAAACGATCATTATATTTAAATCAGTGGAGGATCTTTCTACTTCAAAAAGGACCATAAGAAGCCCCATTTTCGTGAAAAAAACAAGGAGAAGGGAATCTTTTCTATTTTTTTCTTTAAAAAGAAAAAAAGTATCTGAAAAACCCGTCAAAATTTAATTTCAACTGATATTTTTTTTAAGACATACGTGAATGGACAACGCTATATTGAATTCAATCACCGCCTGCCATTGGAAAGTATCTGCTATCTAGAATTGACGGGACACGCTGACTTCTTTGAGCCCAAGTTTTTCTAAAATGTAAGTAATACGTAGTTTCGCAAAAGTAGCGTAAAATTTTAAGGAAGTCTTAATTATATTAGTACTTGTTAAGTATGTATAGTCGATCTAATTATATACCTATGAAGTAAGGATGTCAAATGGATTGTTCGTGTATGGAATTATTTTAAATTGATCCTTTAAGAAATTCTATTAATGTATGGAGAAATTCCTTATTTGAATAATTGAAGCTCAGATAGTCTTTTCAATGTATCTTTTAAATGTTTCATCTTATGATCTGTTTACAAACTTTCAGATTGCAGACAGTGAAAGAAAGAAAACGTCTTCTTGCTTGATTGCTTCATATGATTCTTTCAAAGCTTGTGACTGCCTTGTATTCACTAGGACTATATACGTTTTGGTTTTGCATTTAGAGGTTAAGGAAATCTCGCTGCAATTACTTCACGTGACATTTTCACGAGATGATTTCACGTTATAGACAATAATTGTGATGCCAAAAACTGTGATTTACTAAACTTGTCAAATATTAAAATGACTTCAATTTGAATCTTTACTTATCATTGCCATTCTTTTACATTGCATACTCGCGGTCAAATTGATCATTAGTCCCACTTCAGCTATACGTATACACATCCACCCTTGACTTCATTTCTTTTCTTTTTTTTTCTATAGATAATTAGTCAAAAAAAATTAATGATAAACCTAATATCTTGTTGTCATGCAACGGTGCAGAGATAATTCGAATTCTCATGAAATAAAGGTGGGGATAAAAAAGATTATTTTAAAAAGCAATAAAAACTCATGAAGGGTTAACTGCTTTATCCCCAGCCCACAACAACGACAGAAGAAAACAGAGAGACAATAAATGTGGTAAGGTTTTTCTTTATTATTGTAAAATTACGTCACCTGAAAGAAAATGGCGACCTTGATAAAAGCCACCTTAATCTACCTCCTTGTTAAAGATCTAGGGAAGAAAATGATTATATAGTTACTAAAAGTGCAACACTTCATTCAGACTGAAACATAATTATGTATTTTGTCTCTAGGATAGTATTAGGATGTCAAGATTTGTGGGTTTTAAGAGAAGTATCTTACGTAATGTCCTTTAGTTGGCGTTCAGCATGTTTACTTTGTTGAAAATGGAGTGAATCATCAGTAGGTCCTTGTTGGTTAAGTTCATTCAAACTTTTTTCCCCTTTTGTAATCATCTATAATAGTTATTAATTAATTTCAGTTTGTTCAAACAGAGAGCTCAAATCTGTCTCTGGGATCGGGAAGCTGCCTTAAATCTTGAGTCGACTGACATAAGACGATAAGTCCATAAGGAGAGAATATGTTTCATTTGTTACATATTTTGAAAATGTTCCCCATATGATTTCTAGATTATTAACCATAGGCGTCGGAAGCAAATTGAAAGTGGGGGGGGGGGCTAAGTGT
>PRKT01000133.1:798167-923721 GCA_003671525.1 Saccostrea glomerata | reverse complement strand
GGGGGGGGGGGGGCTAAGCCCCCCCCTTTAGCCCCCCGGTTCCGACGCCTATGTAAAGTATGTTAACTGTACCCATTTCAAAGACTCCTGAATACTCGCTTTAAGCCATTGTTGATATGAAGTACACATATCTAACAACCCCCCCCCCCTCCCCCCACACACACACCGCCGTTTTAAACGTTAATACACTGTATGTATTTTCATCATTTTTTTTTTCTGTATGAGTATAATGGATAATTTAAACTAAATTTTTTAGTATAATTACGAATTTTTAGAAGTTTAACATATATGCTACATAGTTTTTTTTTACATTTAGTTTCATGCAGGGGATGCTTACTCCTCCATGGCACCTGATCCCACCTCTGATGTTTTGGAGGTCCGTGTTTGCTCTGCTCCTATTTTGCATTGTTTTATCGACTTTTGATCTAGTTGAATATTGTTCGTTATCTCCATATATTTCACTTGATAGATATAAAAAGAAATACATTTCATACTTTTTGAATTGTTTTGAACATATTTTATTGACGATATGTTAAAGGGATTGGACACAAGTTCCAAAAACTTCATAGTCCTCTCCCTTTTTATGAAGAGCTGGTTTTAGCCATCGATATACAAGTAATATAAATGCAAGACAAGCTCTAGTATTGATTTATTTGCCAATCTTGGTTCTGCTGGGAGCATAACATAGATATTTTCCAAAGGAAAAGAAATCGTGAACATACACAGGAATGCAAAATATTATGAAGTAAAACAGAGATGATGGATAATTTGATTTATCTCTGAAAGGATTTACCTGCAAAACCTTGCCTTCCAAAGTCAATCAGAGGCACTTGTGCCGCCATAATATTATAATAAGGGGGAAAATCTTATTACAGACACAACTGGTGTGTGTATTTATTCTGACTGGGCTTTATAGAAAACCGGACGATGAAAATGTAATTCACACCCGGACCGGCTGTCATGTGATCGACATTGCAAAATATTACTAACGTGGTTAAGCTGATTCCGTCTCCATCTTACAACACGTCCCGGTAAGTATATTTTGATTTTTAAATGCACAAAGAATGTTAGGTAAGGAGCGTATTAAAACTTGTACATACAGACTATATAATGGCATGTAGGTGTAGGTGATTTTAAAAACCGTGCGAGGTATGCAATTCATGGCCACACTAATTCTTTTAACTCAGGAAGAAAAAGGTCTCTCGTAATATTGCTGACGTGGTCTTCCAATCGGTGGATAGAGAAAAGGGGTATGATCAAAATAATAGCAAAATGATATTTTACCGACATATTCTAAATTGATTTTATTGCCCTAAATGTTGCTTAGTTACTGATGCAATTTTGGTTGGTTTGGACATTGTTTATTTTGTAACATTAAGCATGTTAAGCATAAATTTTTATGTGATCAATACGATGTTTACACATGATGTTTACAAGCTGAATTCATTTTTAAAAGGCCTCGTTTCATTCATGACTTGTATGATGACTTCATACGAGAGTTAAAATGTCAAGTTAACATATGTAGAAAGCATTTTATTTCTACCTTTTGACCTTAGATTTTCAGTTGTAGAGTTACATTCATGCTATAGGACTAGTGTCTAAACCCACCACCCCCCTCCCCTTGGTACTTCGACTTTTCATGTAACATTTAGGTGTCTTCCTTCTTCCTATTATATTCATGTTACAATTTAAAAAGTTTAATTGAAATGATCGTATAAATTCACCGTTTGCAGTTGAAGAAAGATTTGAAACATGTACAAGTATATACAGCTGCATGTATAGTCATTTTATCACAGGATTAAACGATTTCGAAAGAACATTACAATAGCTGTGTTGAAAGATATCGATGAAATGTAGACAATTTTTAAGGACAAGAATCTATATACAGTGTATGTTTTGCAATGTGATACAAATAATTGATGTTCATCTTCGATCATTGTCGTGCTATACCCGGTAACGTTTTAGAGCTATGACATCATCAAATATTGAGATTGCGAACATTATTCGGAGCAAACGGGGGCCCCTAAACCATCAGATGTGGGATCAGGTTCCATGGAGAAGTAAGCTTCCCCAGCCAACCGGCCAAACCCTACTTATATCATGTTTAAAATAAAAAAATATTTCAATTTTAATAATTAGCTTTAAAATACTCAAGGCAATTGCAAATTGAAATAATTTTTTAAAAATGTTCAGGGTTTTGGAAAAATGCAAAACTTTCTGCCATTTAACACCATCAGTAGGACATGTCACACTGTTGTAAGATCGTTTCGACTAGCCAGAGTTGTTGCGAAGTATGGAATTTGAGTACTAGACTGTGAGACGCGCCACCAGGCCTGGGGGCCATAAAACTTAGACGATCTCACTTTTAACCCCAGTCTCACATTTACCAAAGGAATATATAGTGTAAAAGTGAGACTGAGATCAAAAGTGAGCTCGTCTAAGTTTTATGGCCCCCAGGCCTGGCTGTCCATTGGATGTCATGCGACCGTTTTAAGCCGAAGTTCCCTTTGTTCGCAGAATCGCAGTTGATGCTGGCAAGGGAAAGATATTTCACTGCATAAATAATCGTAATAAATGCTGAGTACATGGTCCAGCTCCCATCGACCAACAATTATCGAATGACAGTCAACTCATAAAGCACCTCAGACAAAATCAACGTACAAATTTCATGTTTTGTTTAAATTGCAGCAATATGTATAATAAAATGTTAATCGAACTGTTTTTGTTGATACATGTAGCTCATGAATAAAACCTTTACAAGTTTAAATATTAATTTCAAAACATGAAATCTACTGAAGTTGTTAACTGTTACTGATATCTATGTTAATTTAAGGGGACCGACTGTAGTTTCCATTGTGCAATATTTAGCGCATCATAGTAAAATGAAGCGTATTTACTGTTTTAATGCAAATTTTTCGCTTAATTATTAAAATTAAACAAAATTAAGAAATTACAGGTATAAAAATGTAATTACAAATTTATATAACTGATTTTTAACCGATTTTGCAATTGATAGGCAGGTTGACGTCTTTACAGTGTGTTTTTGACGTTATGATAAACTGAAGTTCTTAAAGAAAGGGGTAATAAAAATTTATTAAGAAAAAGTAACGAAAAGGGACGAACGTAAGAAGGGAGGTAAAAATAAGAGACTCTGAGGTGGTGAAAGACTTACCTCCCTTCTATATATTATAGTTGAAATTATCAAAGTTTAGAAATACATGTATATTGCAAACTAATACAATTTTGTAAAATACCACTAAACTTTCTTATAACTATAGAGAATTTGTAAGTCTAAAAATGTATGATATTTGGGTTTTTTTTTTCTTAAAAATATATTATCTTTAGAAGCACTCTGCTTCCCTTAAAGTAACAGCGAATATTAAAAACGAACTTCTTTAAAATTCGAAAGAATATGCTTCGTCATTTTCTTATTTTCTCAAATCCTCATAATCCTATGAAACTTGTGTGTTTCATTTTTAGAATATTTTTTTCTTACATACACGTGTGAACTTGTCTAGTTTTGTGCGGCATTGTGCCCTGTTCGCTAGCCAAGCCTTGGCTAGCGAAGATGGCTTTGTGCATATAGAATGCACAAACCGGTCCTTTCCCATTGAAATCCAGTGAAAGAATTAAGAGCCCCTTTGTCCGTTAACACGGATATTTTCCAAACTTATTTCTGCACAGCTAAAACTAGTTTTCTTATTCTGAAGAAATCTTGTATCTTCCATTTTTATCTTGCATGTTGTGGTGTCGGATATAATTCATTTACGTGAGGTTCAAAATTTTCTTATTATTTTTTAAATGAAAAGATCGTCGATTCATTTACAGGTAAAAACATATTGAGTTAGAAAAGGCACATAGATTTAAAATAGCTGGCGTGTCACATCATTTCTTTAAATATGGAAAAAATGTTTAGGTGCACAAATGCTTACAAATAGAAAACCAGTTGCTTTTAAAAAAATATCTTAATTATAGCTATTTAATGCATTTATTATTTATTATGGTTGAAACACACCCAGGATGAAGATTCTTAAAGTCTTGGTCATATAGATCTATTTGTTATAAGTATCTTCTGAATAAATAAAACACTTGATAAAATTAATAAAATTTACTATACAATTAATATATAAAAAAGAATTTCTAATGCAGAAAACCAAAAGAAGTGATTGTTCTCAGACGACCAGATATTGTGTAATTATGCGGTGGATCCAAAGTGGAAAGAAAAAGGTTTATTTACATAACTCTCTCTCTCTCTCTCCCTCTGTTTTTCTCTCTCTCTCTCTCCCTCTGTTTTTCTCTCTGCCCAAATATTATGATGAATTTAATTAAAATTAGATTTTTTCTTCTTCAGGATGATACAAAAGCTTACAAGATTCCCGGAGGTCTTACACCAGGAAAACAGATTATTCTCAAAGGTCGTGTCTCAGATGGAACTAACTGGTGAGTTTTCTTTATAAGAAATAAAAAACAGCTCATAGCGACCCCCCTTTTTTTCAAATACCACCATTGCTAAGAAATTTTCATTTCCCCCAAAGGTTTCCGATCAATTTTTGCGAGTCTGAAGAATTCGGAAATGGGGACACTCTTTTCCATTTCAACCCACGTCCAAACGATGGGGTAGTGGTGAGGAACTCTCACATCGACGGAGACTGGGGCCCCGAGGAGAGGGAACAACCCCACTTTCCTTTTGACAACGGGATATCCTTCTCCGTGCGGATCGATGTTACTCCGGTGAAGTATATTGTTTACGTTAATGGAAAACATTTTGTGGACTATGCTCATCGAGTGGACGTCCATAAAGGAGAGTATCTCATTCTCGGCGAAGGAGCAGAGTATTATGACGTCATATTTCTTGAAAAACCCGTAAGTCTGACAAAATTTATGATCAGTTTAATTGAACATACAACAAAAATAATTTCATGCTTTTTTTTTTTAGTCTTGATACTAGTTTTCCTGAAAATTAGAATGATAAAATCTCATCTAGTTGCAAAGTCGTTTTCAAAATTTGGAGTGCGCTCAATATATACGCTAACAGTATTTGTAAACGTTTATTTCCTAAAGAAAAAATAACTTCCATTTTTTAAAACAGGTCATGCCATATATAACAAAAATTCCTAACGGAATGTCAGTCGGAAAAGTGTTTCGAATTAGAGGCATGTGCACTTCCGACGTCGGGTATGTTATTGCTACGCCACAATTGTACGCTACAATAGCTGTAAAATGCATGTGCACAATTCAGACCTTATTAATCAATAACCTTGTATATGCAACTACCACATGTTTTCTTCGTAGGTTTTCTGTAAATTTTATGGATGAAGGAGGGAATTATTATTTTCACTTCAATCCACGCCCGCAGGCTGGATGTGTTGTGAGGAACGCTAACTTCGGTGACTGGGGAGGAGAGGAGAGAGACGGGCCGGGATTTCCCTTCAGCCCCTTTCAGTACTTTGATGCTTCCTTCGTCTGCATGGAGGACAGATTCTCTGTATGTACACATGTAGGAAAATGAATATTAGTGCTGGGTAGAGTTGAAGCGGAAATGTTTTTACATGACTATTTTCTGGTTCATATAGGTTTTTGTGAATGATGAACACTTCACGGATTTCAATCATCGCGGTGACCTGAACGGAATCTGTGTCTTGAACCTGCAGGGAAATCTTAGCATTATGGATGTAGATTGTACCGACACAAAGGTATGTATACATTATAAATTTTAACTAATTTACATCATCAAGACGAGACTAAAAGTAGGTTTATTCGATTGGTTGTCAGGGAGAAGAATCAATCAAAGAGGTGGAATCTGGTCTAGAAAAAGGGGACGTGTTCGAATTCCAGGGAATGATGAAACCAGATGCAAACAGGTACGTTCAATCACTCGGAGCTCCTCGGGTGGCTCGTACCTCGCTTGGAGCGTAGCGGAGTCAGCCGAGGATTGCCGATTGACATTCAATAAAACTTGACCAAATTCACAAAGATCATTTTCGTATATGACCTTTTTTTTTAATTTGTGTGCCCATGTGTGTTTCTTAAAAAATCAATTATAGATTCGACATAAACTTTGTAAATGGAAATGGAGACATTGCGTTTCACTTTAATCCCCGGAGAAACGAAGAAGAGGTCGTCATGAACAACTGCGAAGATGGCGACTGGCAGAGCGAGGAAAGAACGGCTCTACATCCGGTTTTTCAAACGGAGAAGCCATTTGAAGTCAAGATAGAGACCAAGAAAAAGAAATTCAAGGCAAGATCACAAATGGCGGTTTCCCCTGAAAAGTCTTTGCTTTAACCCCAAGATAAAAGCAGCCCTAAATTATTTAAATTTTCCCAATTATTTTCTTTGCTGCTCGAACACCAGTACATGCTTTTCGGAATGATCAAATTCAGGACTGTTTTCATCAGGTCTTTTACATTCTATTGCAGGTTTTCATCAACGGAGTGAAGTTCTGTAAATTCAGAATGCGATGTGATGTAGAAGACATCCGCAGTATTGAAATCCGAGGGGACGTCTTCATTCTCGAAACTCTCTTGATGAAGAGACAGGTTAGTTCTTTTCTGTTTGTCTAGCAGTCTATCCGTTTTGTAATCACTGTATTCTGTAACCTCCTCTCTTTCTCTCTCATTTCCGCGAAATCTATGCATAAGGCTATTTAATCTTTTCAGAAAAAACCTATTTGGGAAGGACTACCGACAGGATTGCAGGTTGGAAGTTGGGTCACAGTGCGAGGCTTTCCGAAGAAAAACTGGACAAGGTTACATGGAATAACTATGCAGAGAGAAAGAGAGAGAGAGAGAGAGGGTTTTGCTTACTTAAAAAATCATACTCTTCATATAATTCTTTTAGAATGTTGTAAATTTTTGCCTATAGGTTTGAGGTGAACTTCATGTGTAGCGGGGAGGAGGATGGGGATATAGCCCTCCATTTTAACCCCCGTAAAGACCAGGGTGAGGTGGTCAGGAACTCCAGATTGTCAGATGAGGAGGGGTGGGGCTCGGAGGAAACAGAGGCCCCCGAATTTCCGTTTGAGGCGAAAGACACATTCGAGATTGTTTTCCATGTTGGAGAGGACAAATTTTATGTAAGTTGAACCATCTGAAGTGAAAAATATCTTTGAGTAAGATGAAGAAAAAAGTTGAAAATCAAAATCTGTCTTTTAAGAGTTTTTCTAGCAAGTAATAACACTGTAGTCAAATCTATATGAACCAATTTTGGTTAACGTTCAAATTTTTATAATTATTGTAAAAAAAAAAATCCGTTGAATATATGTCAAGTTTTAAGGTATTGAAATATAAACAACCCTCAAATTATCCTTGATATATAACAGAAATTGTATTACGTCATTACACTTATAGAGAAGACGACGATCGATAAGGGCAATAAAAATTTTGCTGCCTCATTTAATTGGACACAATTTCTAGGGTAGATTCAGTGAAACGATTCGTTGATAAACATAACGTTTAGTCAAAAAATATCTTTACTGGTCGTGGCCCTCGAGACCGACGAACTTTGTCTCCGAAGATCTTACATGTACATGTAAATGATTTTACAGTAATCTAATACATGTAATTTGATTTTTGCAGACATTCCTGAATGGAAAGAATTTTATTGAATACAACCATCGCACGCCAATAGAGAGGATCTGCCATCTTTGTATAAGCGGAGACTGTAACTTCTTTGAGCCGGAAATTGTGTAAAGTGTCGGAAGTGACGTTTTTTTCTGTCAAATTAGTTACCAACCAATTGGATTTTTTTTCTTCAGGGTAAACACAGACTCATATGTGTTAGAAGGGAAGAAAATCTTCTTAAATGTCATAGTATAAGTTTTTGTTATAATTTTAATTTCTTCACTACTGTAACTTTCAACACTCTTATAAAAGAATCAAGCCTATCATCATGTGGAGGCATGATGAAGTAGTATATAGAAATACTTGTAGATTCTTTTTCTGTGCCTAAATTGGACAAACTTCTCTTTATAAACGTACGTCCGGTTTGAGTTCATTTTTCTTTGTAAATACTCATGAAGATTATTTGATGTACTTATTGATATTGTGGATATAAGTCGGGAAGAGGCATAAATACTTTAAAGAGAAAAATACTCCAAAATGTTTATGCATTACTGCGACAATCGTAATAACGAACAGTGATTTTTTTAATTTTTGAAATTTACTAATGATTTATCATTTACTGTGCATTTGTATTTTTTTTTCAGCAACGTCAACCGTTTAGCTAGTCTTTTACGTAAGATATATTCTGTTAAATATTTTTCAAAGGTTAAAATGTGTGTTTAAATATTTTCTGTTGCTTTTTATTTCCTTAGATTAAATAAATATTTAATAACTTTGTTGTTGCATTTAATTGGAAATGCCCTTTGATAACATCTGGAGCAGTTATACTAGTAGAAAAATTGGAGAAAAAATTAGTATCAGATTAATGTCGAAATACATGTATGAATACATCACTTGTTCGCAGTGATCTTTAGATCTTACATTGTACGTTGTAATTCAAGTTTAGCTGAACGTGTGGTGGGGTTGCTGACTTGTCATTATGAACATGTGATTGGTTGATGAATTGATTACTATGAACATGTTGTTTAACGTTCCACTCGAGGATTTCTCACTCATAGAGACGTCACTGTTTACTTGTGAATGGCTTCAAATTTAGAATTTTACTCGGAACGCAGGGCATGATGTCCATGAAAATATAATGGAAATGTTCTAAAAATCGGGTGTACTTTTTTTCTATTTTAATAAACTTTTAGTTTAATTTCGTAACAATTCGAGGAAAATTCTTTTACGAATATAAGAAATTGTGCTTAAAATGTTGTTTTACCTTTTGCTTTGTTTTCTCCGGATAGATAGATTTTTTTTATTTAGGTGGACACAAAAACAAATGGAAAAAATTGGAAGTTATACAGTAGGTATTTTTCTCGTACGTAAAAAAAAAATCAAAATCCAAGCGGTAGGCACATCTCTGAATTATAGTGTTTCCAAAAATTGTGATTTATAACGATGCATGTATCTAAATTGAGATAATATTGGATAGATTTATAAATGTCTTATCGATAAATCTACCAACTCTTTCCTTGTTCCGAATCCGTATCCATTTAAACAAAAATATATTTTGTTCCACATGAATCAACAGTGGACAGTGGGATACTCAGTTTTCAAAAATTATGTCGACAAAATAGATTAACAATGATTGGCAGTTTTTGTCAAGGCTTTATTGATTTATAGTCAAAATGAATCATCAATACAACGATTTACACAAGGCATCAATACAATGATGTACACAAGGTTTCAATGTAATGATGTACACAAAGTGTATATTGAATAATTGCTACACAATGGGTACAATGATATTATTCAATGATAAACAACGACATTCAATGATAATCAAGTTGACGATATTCAATGATATGCTGAGCTTCAATGGATAATGGAAGATGGAATAGCAAGAGCAAAATGCACATGCGTAATGGATGTGGCTATGTGATTTATGTACATTTGCATGAGAGTTATCTTTGCTGGACCATATCTCTATTTGTCTCCATAACAGGACTTAACTCATATTGTGTTAAGTCTGAGTATCGCTAGATTTGCAATTTTTTATTTAAAATAAATATCTACAAAGTCTTTTTTTTATTTTTCGAAAGTACAACGTGTAATATTTTAACGTTAACAATCCATCAAAACAAAACAAAAACCGGCAAGTTATTCATAAAAAACTGCAAATAAACTTTAAAAAATTGAGTGAACAATCATCTAATTAAACACCCTTGTTAGACTATGAAAAGTTTATTTTTTAAAAATATTTTGAAAAAAACAAACATTTATCGAAAAAAAACACAACTCAGGGAACACTATGTACAACTTATCTAAAAACAAGATGTGTTTGTGAAACACTATGCGCCCGGCGGCACAAAGTTCGAAACAAGCTATTTTTAGCGTAAAGGTCAATGTCAAGGTCTCAAGGTCATTGACCTTGATATCATTTGGAAGAACTTGATTAGTGGAGTATGCATACCAAATATGAAGTCCCTATCTCTCATGGTTCAAAGCTATAGTTAATGTTCAAAAAAGCTATTTTTAGCATAAAGGTCACAGTCAAGGTCACAAGGTTAATGACCTTGTGTCATTCAAGAGCTCTGAATAAGTGAAGTAAGCATACCAAATATGAAGTATCTATCTTTCATGGTTCAAAAGTTATGCTGAAGGTTAAAGTTTGAAGACAAAAAAGCTATTTTTAGCATATAGGTCACAGTTAAGGTAGCAAGGTCATTGACGTTGGTATCATTGAAAAAAAGTTTTATTAGTGGAGTATCCATACTAAACGTGCAGTCTCTACCTTTCATGGTTCAAAAGTTATGGCGAAGGTTAAAGTTGCAGAAAAAAGCTATTTTTATCATATAATACACAGTCAAGGTCACAAGGTCATTGACCTTGGTGTCATTTGATAGAACTTCATTAGTGGAGTATGCATACCAAATATGAAGTCCCTATCTGTCATGGTTCAAAAGTTATGGCGAAGGTTAAAGTTTGCAGACAAACAGAAAGACAGCTAGACAGACAGGACAAAAACAATATACGCCCCGGATCTATTGATCCGGGCGCATAAAATATAAAATATAGGCCAAGTCTTGAAAATTGTATTATACAATGTACATGTAGAGAAAAAAAATCTCAAGAATAACAAAGGCATAATTATAATATATTCTCAGATATGGAAGCATCCAGGCCAGGTATTAAAGTTCGCATTTCTAATCTTGTTCCCAGAGGTATTTGGGGCCACATTCGGAAAATATGCTGATGTTGAATAAAAAGGTTGCCTCCCGTGGGCCTCTTATATTTACCAGTCTTAAATCTAGATCACCTAGGCTAGGACGCTCGCTCAAGCGAGCTTTTCTGATCAAAGGTTGTGCGGTGTCTGTCTTTGTGTGTCAAACGTATATTATAAACGTTGACAACTTTGACTTTTTTTTCTGAAGGACAACTAATAGTTAATTTCAACTTAATTTGAAAAAAAATTCAAACGAAAGACGATATGCCCTCTTTCAAATTCATAATCAATTTGTTAATTTAATATTTAGTATAATTTTATTTTATTGAAAAGGTATGGAATTATGGGGTTTTTTGTTTTTGTTTTTGTTTTGATATTGTATCTACTGATAAAAAAAATTGTGGTATTCTTGTGGTTCAAACTTAAGCAATTAAATTCCTGTTGTTGTTTTTTTTAAAATCTCTTATCGAGACAAACGTGCTAAAAGTGCTTTACGCTTTCCCACTCATAGCAAACAACGGTGTTTAAGGTTTCGTCAAAGGTCAACTTGTCATAAAATTTATTTTTACAATAGCCCCAAAACTATGTGAGGTATAAAGTTAAAACTTTTACTGTTTATGAATTTTTCATTGATTAACAGATAAAAGGATCACTCGATAAAAAAATACTTGGAAGAAATATAAATTGAGAAAAATTCTTCTTAAAAATGCATATATTTTCAAAAAATCATCTAATTTATTCCACGCTCTAAGTGAAAACCATTATTGAAACAAAATATATCAATGAAGGGCAAGTTGGACTTGGATTGCCTCTGGAAAGTTGTTTTCCCTGTTTATTTTGTCCAAATGTTAAGACTTAAAAGTGAAAGTACATTGCAAATGGCAGATTCTATAGGCGTCTTGTCTCTATACATGTCATGCTTTCAATAACAGCCTTTCAGGGACCATTCACGACCAACTTGCCCGTCAATGATAAATATATAATATTTCTGCAATGACAGTTTTCACAAAAAAGACAGAATGAAGCAGGTGCATTTTTCTATAAATATGCACATTTTCTGAAACAATTTTTCTAAAAAAATATCTTTTTAAAAATATTTTTTATCAAGTGATACTTTCTATCTATTAATCAATGATATATTTATAAACTGTAAACATTTTGACTTTATACCACACATAGTTTTGGAGCTATTTTAAAAAATAATTTTTTAGACATGTTGATCTTTGACGAAACCTTAAATCATGTTTGTGATATGACCCTGGACTAAATGAACTTCAAAATATTATTTCTTGGAAAGAATCGACTGTTGTGTAATAAAGGTGCATTTCTTCGTTCCTTGTTTTGTTAACCGAATAAATGTATATTTTGATAATCAACAGTTTTACATAAAAATGCATACGAAACATCATTCCTACAATAAGACATAATTAGAAAGAAGTATCCTCTGATAGTCAGATAGTGTGGATTAAATTTTGATCAAATCAAGATCTGGGCCCTTGGAATAGTGCAGGTTGAACAGATGTTCACAGTTTATGAAAGACAGGCAAAAAACTTAACAACCTTTTTTTTAAAAAAATTATTTATTTTTGCAAGAACAGTAAAAAAAAAAAAACTTGATGCTCTAGGGATGAGAACAGCAGGGCCAATGTAACACGTGAGCATTTTGATTATGAATCTTTTCTGGAAAAGTTAAAGGCTACATGATATTACTGAGAGTAGCGTATAGTACATTAAATTAGTGAAAATTTATATTTAAAAAACATATGCGGCGCCTCTGAAAATCATCATGATATTGACTTTTATTAATTTTCAATCTGAACAGAAGTTGAAAAGGATTACATGTACATGTACAAAACAATTTGTCATGTTATCATTTTCACAACTTCAGCTTGAAAATCAACAAAAGGCAATATGATCAAAACAGAGAACGGTTTGAACAAAGCCATGAAAATTAAATAGATTTAAATTTTATTTCTTTATAAATTTCATGTAGTTTCGCTTTGAATTTTTAAGAACGCGAACAGTGAACAGACTTTATAATCCAGAGTACAAAAAAGGGAATCTATTGTCGTAAGTTACCCAACTTAAACTTCAACCTCATTGAAAAGTAATAATGATTTAATTTTTTAAACCCATGCTTTGAATTGAGTTATTGAACCTCTTGTATTTGTATGGCAGTGCCATTTAAACTTCCTGGTTGTAGAAAACGATTTATAGAACTGTGGTGTTTGGAATCTTTGATCGTAATCAGATGGTGTAAACATGCTGCCGTTTTAGAATCAAAATGAAATTCTTCGTTTTTATCTTCGAAATTTATATTATTTTAATTTTGTTTAATACTGGACGATGTTATATTGAGGATTGTAATTTTACTGAATGGAAAGCCGAAAGTTTGTGTCATGATGGAGAGCGAAAATGGACAAGAACGGTTTCGTGTGAAAGCCATCCATATGATTTTGAACAGTGTTTGACAAAGTGCAAAGTAGCGTTACCAGATTTGGAAAAGTTGGAAACTTGTGATGGTAATACCGGTAAGATGGAAATACTGGTTTTTTTTTTAAATCTCTCTCTCTCTCTCTCTCTCTCTCTCTCTCTCTCTCTCTCTCTCTCTCTCTCTCAAACACTAACTTTCAAAACTTTTTTTTCAGAAGAAAAGAAAGAAGTGCCACAGCTATTTCGACCGAGAAGATCCACAAGTACAAATAAAAGTAAGTTATTTACGACAATTTTTTATCGGATTTTGAAATTCTACATGAATTTCACAACCAACGAAATGGAAGATTTATATACTGTTTTGACATGTTCTTTTGGAAATTGTTAAGTACATGTAAATATTATGAATATATGATAGTTCTGAAAGGTCTACAGTGAAGCCTTCTTTTGACAAATTCCATACCTTGAGTAACACTGTTGCAGGCCTTTTATTGACACTCAAGTATAGATTTTTATTGTGTTTTATTAGTTTATTAAGTCTCAGTTGATACACACGTCTTATTTGTTCTGTCCATAAAAACATTCATTTGTCTTATCGATCCTTTTTGCACTACGAATAAGGAGCAAAGCTACCTGTACCACTGCCGATACTAATTATTAATAGACTAAAGCCTTATTTTTTAAAAACAAAATAAGGATATCCTTATCTGATTATTTTCTTTGTTTTTAACTGTTATTTAATTGTTGCATTTTGACAAAAACACTTGTTAGTCGTGTCTTTTTATCTCTGAAGAACTTGGTGCCGTACTTTTAAAAGTTCATGTCATGTATTGTATACCATTACTTCAGTGTCTACACGAAAGGATTATTTTTCTAATATTCTTTGTAAACAGTAGAATAATATTTAAATGGCATTTTGGCAAACGCTTTATAAGTTTTTATATACACTTCACACCAGCACCATTTTATCATAAATAATTTCAATAAAAGTACACGTATTTCCTAAATATTAGAAAAGTGTTTTTTCATGGATAGCTTTTTATCCTCAGAAATGATTAATATTTATCAATTTGTGAAATATACTAGTAATTCAGAGTTTTAAAAAATGAGCATTTTAAAAATAAACATGTGTAGAATAAGATGGTCCATGTTTCGTCAAAAATAAGTTAAACCTACCTTTAAAAATGTTTGTTAAAGATTTTTTTTAAAAACTATTCACCATTGCTTTACAAATTCCAAACCTTCAGTAGGTACGTACTTGCACTTAAAATATAATACGTAATATGAAATGAGTTTGTTATAGATGAACATGTTACTTTTCTTAATATTTTCTTATTTGAAATTTATTTTTAATGAATTTAATATATGGTAATTTTTACGTTTGTAGAATGTGTACCAGTGGACCTCATTTTTGTGATGGATGATTCCGGAAGTGTAGTTGAAAGCAATTTTCGGACTATGCTGTCTTTCGCAAGTGACCTGTTGAACTCTTTTACGATTGGTCCTTATGATACTCAAGTAGGACTGATCGTTTTTAGCACCAATGTTCGACAGATCTTCAATTTTAACAGATACTCGTCAAGGTCAGCAATTCAAAATGCCATTAAAGCAACTTCTTACACAGGCTCTGGAACAAATACTGCAGATGCTTTAGAAGAAGCTCGACAAATGTTCGTCTCAAATTATGCAAAACGCAGCAGCGCTCTTAGTTTAGCGATAGTTTTGACGGATGGGCAGTCAAACGATAAACCAGCCACTTTATTGCGTGCACAAGACTTAATTAACACGGGGGCCATGATCTTTTGTATAGGAATAGGAACCAATGTAGATGAAACTGAATTACGGGCAATCGCTAGTAATCCGGATAGCAAGTTCCTAATTAATGCAAATGATTTCACGACACTACACTCCAAAATAACACAGCTGACAAATAGCCTTTGCATAGGTAAGACCTCAAGAAAAAAATGTTTGAAGAAATGTAATCCTCATAATATTCTTTGTCTTGAAAATAATCTTAAAAAACTTTTGCAGATACCGTTGTTCCGGATTTCATGACTTGCGACATGGAGATTCAGGACAGCAATGGTGAGCGAAGTCCCCACTCCGTCCCTTCAAATCAGCCAACGTCTTGCAGTTATCAAAGGGACTTTTACGGAAAATATCAAGTTGACAGTGTGACAACTTCTATAACTGTCGAAGCAGCGTACACCGGAAGTACACCAGACGCGGTGGACGATTTCCACTATGGAATAACTGAACTCTCCATTAGAAGAGTAGAAAGAAGTATTGGAGGTAATGGAACCCTGGGATAAAAATTTTCTTTGTTCCTGAAACATTCTGAACATTCTTTTTCAGCTTTTCTACAAGTCATGAAAGTAAAAAAAAAGATGTATGAGGAAGTACTGTATAAAAT
Source organism: Saccostrea glomerata (assembly GCA_003671525.1). Taxonomy (NCBI): domain Eukaryota; kingdom Metazoa; phylum Mollusca; class Bivalvia; order Ostreida; family Ostreidae; genus Saccostrea; species Saccostrea glomerata. The sequence continues at coordinate 908,102 of PRKT01000133.1, read as the reverse complement.
TAGAATTTTGTGAATGATTTCAGGATACGATACAATTCTTGGAACTGATCAAATCACCATTAACAATTCACCTCAAAGATTAGTATCTTCAGACAAAACCATACAAAACAGTGGGAACCTTGTCAACGGTGAAAGGTACATGTGCACTATGATTTATTGGGTATAATGTCTCGTTTTCTGACATGACATGTAATTATATATTCATGCAATTACCCGTTTATTATATTTTCAGTATCATTAATCAAACTAATAGTTTAAAAGGTCGCAATAATATTTTCCTAGCTACAAAAAATTGCTAAAACATTGTCAAAAACAATAAAAAATAATGAAAGACATTAAGTCCAAATATATTTCAGTAAGGATGATTCCATTTCGTTAAACCACATGAAGTATTATATATAAAATAATGATTATTTTCTTTCTTGTACATATTGAAATTAAATTGACACTTTCTTCCAGATTTTGTTTGATATATACGGCCAAAGCAGGGGGATATGTAACCTTTGGAGGAAAGACGTACACTTACAGCGACACGGTCGCCACAAAAACAAGATGCTATTATTATGATTCCGACCCTCCACAACACTGCAAAATACTTGGAAAATGCACTCAAAATCCTGTTGTTGTGTCTTCGTCTTTAACGAAATCCCCCGTCGTGACTATCAGTTTTCAGGGATGGGAGGATGTATCACCAGCTGCCTCACCTGTCTTTGCTTCTGGAATACAACATTATGAGTTGTATGTTCATGATATGGTCAACGGTGTGCCAGGAAAGCTGACAATGGACACTACGCCCCAAACAGGAACACTTCAATGTACAAGCTGTTCTAGTTTCACAGTTACTTTACCCACAGGAAACCAGCCAATGCTTTACGCTTTCGTTTTAGAGGTGGTTGACGTCGCACTGAATGCCCGCCAGGCAAGATCATTCATTCTGTATGATAATGTTTCCTCCATTGTTACACATTCCCTGCATTCTTTAGTCGTAACGTCAGCTTCACTCGCAACAAGCAGAAGATGGCAAACAAACCTGGGAAAAGTGTGCTACAGTTGGCAAAATCTCTTTTATAATAACAAATTTGTGCATTACAACCCACTCCTGCCGGTAGATCCAGTATCACATGGACTTATTCCACCATCCTATGACATCTTTCCTGGACTATTTTCTCAAGGTGGAACAAAAAACATACATGGGATTGTGAAATTCATATATTCAGTTTCGAAAGAAAATAAGAACATATTTCTTAATCAGACAATCAATGACGTTACGAATGAAACAATTTGTTTATTTGTCCCAGACATGAAAGACGGGGAAAATGTAGTGTTTTCTATAACAGCAATCGATATTTCTTTGAATAAACTTACAGAATCCACGAACCACTATATAGATTCCACCCCGCCAATAACTGAAGACGCATGGTTAGTTAAAAATGGTAGATCTCAACTATTTGTTCATAACTCGAAAGATCTATCCAAAATGACAGTAGAATTCGAGGCGTTTGACTTGCATAGTGGATTATTTAAGATAGAGTGGACTTTTGGAACACTTGATGACGGTCAAATTCTCGGACAAGGTGCTCTTGGAATACGGAAATTGAATGCTTCTGTAAGTATAACGTTTATCGATAAAAAAACAAACAAAAATAATAATTTTGAACTTTGAATACTGATAATTTTTATTTGTTTATTATGTCGATGCTCAGTTTTTTTTTTTAGGTTTGTTCCTTGCAGTCAAAGTGTTATTGTCCTATGAAAGGTGACTGCGAGCATTATGATTTTACCATAAGTCTTAATTCCCTCATAGCTAATAACACGCATATTGGAAACCACCACAGAGAATACTATTTTGAAATTAAAGCAACTAACAATGCTTTGCTCCACAAAATCAACAAGCTGGAAGTCTTTGTCGATAATTCTCCCCCTGAAGAAGGGAGGGTTTTCGATGGTCCACCAGATGACAAAGAATTAGACTACACAGCTTCAGAAGAGATTGGGTTCTGGTGGCAGGGGTTCAACGACCATGAAAGTGGAATTATGTTCTATCGAGTAGAAATATCTAATGCTTGTCTGTCTCAGCAAAATCAATCTCACATAAATTACCCATCCACAATTTTCACTTCTGACATAGAGGAATCAAGAATCAAAGTCAATGTGAATGAAACTGGTTTCTATGTTGCGACGGTAACAGCCTTCAATCACGCGTACGAAGCATCGATACCAGTATGTTCTGATGGAATACTGTACGATACTACACCACCTGAAATATCCCAAGTGAAGGTGCAAAACATGAAAATGGCACCAGCGATTGGATGCTTAAATGGAGAAGCATGGTTTATTAATGCATCGGTCGAAAGATACAGGGTTCTTCCATCAAATGAATGCTATACTTATTGTAGCAATAAATCAGATTATGACATGCTTAAAACTATCCCCGAGACATCATCTGGCAATGAAAATTGGAGATGTTCTGAAGTTAAAGACTTTGAAAAAACCGTATTCTACTTGCCAAACCCCAGAATATATCTTAACTGGACCGCGTTTGATAATGAGAGTGATGTAATGGATGTATTTGTTGGTTTTGGATCCAGTCTTTCTTCTCGTGTATCCCCTAATATTATGGATTTTACCATAGTGCCACACCAACAATATGCTCACATATATCATTCCGGACTCTCATCCAATTCTTTATTCTACCTGTTTGTAAAAGTAGTCAATAAGGCAGGGAAAGACTCTATTGTATCCATCGGTCCTAACATCATAGATGAAACAGCCCCTATATGTGTTAAGAAACCTAACATTACCATTCAAAATACCACTGTTTTTGTTTCATGGACATCGGACACCTTCCAAGACATAGAGCAAGAAGAAGAGATCGGTACCATACATTTCCGATTGCGTAAGTACACTGACTTTTTCTTATTTTTGAAAAATTGCTACGATTAGCGTGTTTCTAACAAATTTTAAGCATTTTTGAGAATTTCCTCAGAAATACAATCTAAGTATATTGCCCTTGTACTTTTATCCTTTGTTGTTTCCCGATCATGACAAGGAGCACACGGTGGGTGTGACCGGTCGGCAGGGGATGCTCACACCTCCATGGCACCTGATCCACCTCCGATGTTTTGGAGGTCCGTGTTAACTCTGCTCCTATTTTGTATTGTTTTTTGAACTTTTGATCTTGAATACTGTTCGTTATCTCTATACCTTTCAATTTGTTTACTATCTCAATTTGTTCCTTCTATTGAATTTTTTCACGTTGGAATAAAAGGAAAAAAGCTTTATAAATATTTTGAATTAATAATCCCATAATATGATCCAAAGCTCGAATATCGAAAATTGAAATAGCGGTTTAATGTTTTACCCAAGTTGGGTTTCTTTAAAATATATTGTACATCTAGAAATTTTTAAGAATTTGTTTATTTAAAACGCAATTGGAAACTGTAATGAAAGCATCCTTTTAAACATTAAAGGTCATCTGTTCTGAAAATATGCATGTTTGCTTCATACATGAATATACCACAACAGCTGCGGACATACTTGACAAAGGTTCTTTTTTTATTTCTTTTTATTTCTCTCTTGTAGGATCATACTCGGGCTTTATTTCAAAGTTCTTCAAGTGGAGTTTACCTCATAACCCTAGGTGTAAAAACGGCTTGAATTGCATATACATGGACTTTAAAGATCTGAAAAGTTTCCACAGCGATGAAGTTGGTCCCTATTACATTGAAATTCAGGCTTACAATTATCTTGATTCTTTCTGCTCCATAAAATCCGACGATATTTATTTCCCTCCAACGTCGCCGCCGCAGCTGGGGAAATTGATAGATGTCTTGCCTTCTGAAGTAAATTACACCGGTGCGCACAAGGATATTGAGGTATCTTTGGAGAAAAATGTTTATTGTATCGCTCTTCAAGGATTCGAATTTCTATCAACACACAGCTATGAGATAGGATTAGGTTCGATACCATTTCAGTCCAATGTTATTTCCCTCCACTCTATATATCCCAGTAAAGGAAATGTATATTGCGAGAACACATCAGCCATGATCATGAATAACAAATATTTTGTTACTTTGAAAGTAACTAATCCTTTTAATTTGACCTCATTTGTGTGGTCAAATGGTTTTATGCTGCTCAATGAGACAGATATAGTTAAAGGCGTAAAGTTGAACATTGGTGAAAGCTGCAGTCACGAGGAAGCTTTAAAAAATCACACACAATTTGAATATTCGAACGACAGCATTCTCATTCGTTTCAACGTACCATTGAACATCGGTGAAAAGTACACACTGTTTTTACACAACGTTTCATGTTTAGAGGCCAATGTAACTGGACACTCTGTAGGTGTGAAGTGTAGTCAAAATGCCATTTCCCTGGTACCTTATGTACATTTTCCATATCTCATTGTCCACAATACATCACTGGCAATAAATGATTTGTCTGGTTCTCTTAAAAAATGCTCCAGCAGTGTCAAAGTAATCCCTTCATCATCTCATTTCTCACTGAACTGGGAGGTTGGTGGAAACATTTTGCCATTTATAACCAATTATAAAGTGTCTCTCTTAGAAAGGTGTTCTTTGCAATCATATTGCAGTATTGGGTTACTCGAAGCAAATTTCCCTGGAAATGTTTTCAACACTGTTGTACAAACTAGCCAAAAACTGGTTACAGGTCAATATCTAGCTGCACTGCAGATCTGTTTCGGTGAGATATGCACAATTAAGATTAACTCTGAGGAATTTTATGTCGAAGAACCCCCTAATGACAGTGTCAATTTTGAATCAAGTATCGACGCTTCGAGTGGTTCCTCTTGCTACGACGCTAAACTAAAACTAGAGAAACGGGAATGTAAAGCCCCCTTTCCTGATAATTATGCGCAATTCTACAGATGGGGTATTTACGAAGATGGCAACGGTGTGAAGCAGTTGTCTCCTTTAGTGACCATTAGTTCGTCGGAGTTTTCAGGTCTTGTACTCAAGAAGGTATGTTTGATACAGTCTCACTAACATTATCCTATAATGAAATACTTAAAGTGCATTCCCTCTGTAGCAATACTTATCATCGTGTCTACATTCATATGGTTTTAAAAAATAAAAAAAAGAATTTAGCTCAAATCTGATGAAAGATATGTTATTTATATTTTTTCAGGATGTTTGCTTATCACTTCCCGTTCATATACATCGTCAACTTTTTTCCTGCGTTGAAAGTTACTGTGCATCTGGTGCCTTCTCAAAAGTCTGCCAACAAACGAATGTTCTATCGAATCCGAATAGCTACTCAAAAGATATCGTTTATGACTTAAACGCTTATTCTGACGAGGTTTTGGAAATGGAGAAATACAAATTTAGTTCAAATATTGGAAACGAAATGAAAACATTGATGAAACTCGAATTTAATTTTGGTTTAAGAACAAAGGTTGCCGGTTTTGTGTTGAACGTAGGAAGACGAAATGTAACATGGAACATAATGAAAAGGGCTGAGGTTCCTCGAGTTTGTGCCAACGATCCTGATTGCGTTTCCAGCAAAACGTCCTCTGGAGGATTCGTTATCTTTTCTTCAAAGATTCCCTTGGACGAGAGTATCATATACTATCTTTGTGTTAATATTCCTTCATCTCAGAGCACTGAATATGTTTATGACGAACGTGGAAAGCATTTATGCAGTAATGGTTTTGTATTGGACAACAAAGCACCTGCCAAGGGATATGTGAAAGTTGATGATTTGTACCAAGGATTTCTGCGTAATTTTACAGAATTGAGATCCATGTGGCATGGTTTCAAAGATGATACAAACTATGAACTTCTTGGATATGAATCGGACATTTCAAAGTATTCTAGTTGCTTAGGTATATGAATTTTTACACGCATTTTTAAGCATTTTGTTAAGATCTGTAATTATATTTTGTTTGTAAAATAAATTCACAAAATAAATATTTATTTTGATAGGGACGTCCCCTTGTTCAGATGATGTTAAAAAGTGCAGAGACGTAGGGCTAAAGCACTGGAATATGGAAACAAATCTCGAACTTACTCCAGGACTTACATATTACGTGGGGATAAAAGGTGTGGCAAAAGGTTTATTAAAGTTACTGTGTGATTTTGCAAATAAATTAAAACTAAATAACATATACGGACCTTTAATGATTGTTTTGACATTTCAGCTTTTGATCATGTTGGAAATTCGGCATGTGCTCATTCCGATCCATTTGTGTTTGATCCGTCTCCACCAAATAAAGGCAGTGTGATCGTGGGGCATATTTCCAAACATCATCACGCCATATCAGGTCGAACAGTTGATGTTTATTGGAATGGATTCAGTGATAAAGAAAGTGGTATTAAAGGTTTCCAGCTTGGAATTGGAACAACACCTACAGTTGATGATGTGCTCCAATTTTATGCAGTAGGACAGAACTCGGCAGATGTTATTATCAATGATCATATAATAGAGGGGCATACATATTTCATTCTTCTTAAGGTGATTATATTTTATTCAATATTTTATTCAAGTTAATACATTTATTCAAAATCATCTGATATTTGTTTTCTCTAACTTTTTATATGTTTTTATTTATCTTCAAAGGCTGAGAATCATGCTGGTCTCACGACAGTAGCATCATCGTTGCCATTTATGATTGACAACTCACCTCCTTTCATCGGTAAAGTTTTAGAGGGATTCAGCGGAAACCCGGTTTGTTTTTTTCTTGTCATTTTTTTTTAATGAACGATAAAGAGACTTTTACATGTTTTATATTTTTTAAAAAGTAATCGCTTAAGGAATCATGTTTTTCATTCCATTTATTGGTTTAATATAAATGTTTTCTAAAGGTGGGTGCATCGTTAAAGTTATTATCATTTTTTTAAGGATTTGGACTTTACACAAAATTTGAACTTCACCTGCCATTGGAATGTGTTCGAAGATCCTCAATCAGGAATAAATCATTTTAAAATTGGACTCGGAACATATCCATTCGGAACAGATATAAAATCTTTTTTCAACATAGGATTACGGACAGGTTTGTAATTTAGGAAGAAAGATATTTCTTACTATCGAAAATGGCATTGTATTGTAAGAGGTTAAAATAACAAGTTATGACCAATTTCATAAATTCATTTAAAAACGAAATTTGCACAAAAAATGTTAAAATCGAAGATGAGATCAGGTGTTTAGGAGTTGTAAACGTCTTCATTCGATCGATCAGTGAGACTTCTGTAACGATCAGGTTAAAGAGAGTATGCCCTAGTCTTTTTTGTTCTTATACAAAAACGACGTTTCCTTGCGAATTGCAACGCCTAGAGCAGTTGTTGATGTATTTACAAACTTTTGGACAATACCCGTTAAATTTCTGGAAATAAGCTTAAACCATTCAAAGTTTATTTATACTTTACTGAACAAGAATAATTATACACAGATTGGACATGGGCTCTACCACTTGACCAAGGAATAAAGTACTTCACAACAGTGGTGGCATGTAACAATGCTGGAGTTTGTTCTCAATCAACATCGAATGGCATCATAATCGACGAAACTCCACCTGTTCCAGGTGTTGTTTTTGCAGGGAAATCTGGCTCACACTCACGATTTTCCGCTTTCAGGTTAATTTCTATCTGATATATACATGTTTCTGTAATCGTAGGCAATAACTCATTGTATGCTGGAACCTACGTTTATTCCTGAAATGTCAATATTTATCGTTATTGTGTTTTTAATGAAAGATACTACATGTATAAAAATTAAATTCTTTATTTATATAGGATGAAATGAACGTCCTAAGACATTATGTGTTATTGAAAATATTTCATTTTTTAGAACTTCGCTGGAGTTTCAAATCGACGATTTTTTCGATGTCCAGTCTGGGTTATCGCATTTTGAAATTTGCATAGAAACTTCAATGTCATCATGTGACATAGAAGAGAAAAGAAACATTCGTCTAGAAACAAGTGGAACTCTGTTCAACTTAAATTTACCAGAAAATGTGGAAATATTCTTAATACTAACAGCCTTAAATAAAGCAGGATTGTCAACTGTAAAAGTATCCGATGGCATTCGAGTCGATTCATCACCACCAAGGTTGATTCAACCTCCAGAAATTTTGAACAGGAATGAAAACGGTTTAGTTAAAGACCGGACATTTCTTAATCTTTCATGGAGATTTAATGACGATGAAAGCCAAGTTGTGAAACATGTTGTGAGTGTTAAATCCCACCATGAAGGACATATGGGAATTGGTGATATACTACTTTCTGGTGAAAGATCCTTAGCTTTATCCTTGGACAAGAGAGACTGGCTGCAAAATGGTGATAGCTATTATGTTGCAGTAACCGCCTGTAATGCTGCTGGACTCTGCTCAACGGTATATAGTCAAAATTTCACGACAGATTCCACAAAACCTCATTTTGGTCATTTGCTTAACGCAACATGGTCTAATTTGGAAAATAAATTAGTATTTAACATTCAGAATTTCACTGACGCGGAGTCGTCGATTGATAAGTATTACATTGGTGTTGGAAGCACGTATGGTTCAACTGAAATAAGTAAAGGAATAATTCCTTTACTGCATAATGGGAATTGGGATGATGAACAAAATTTAACAGTAAATATATACAGGAATTTAACACTCAGTGAAAGGATTTACTTATCCTTGTGGGCGTCAAATAAAGCTGGTCTGAACAGCACTGTTCGCCATTTTGCCTTCTATGTTTCTAGAATTCAGTCAATGCATGAGGGAAATTTAATTCTTGAAAAACACTCTTGTAATGCAGAATACTGCAATTTTGATTGTACCTGTTCTGAGTTTGGAGATAAATGTACAGAACTTGTATATTCTACATCTGCGTGTTCAGAAATAAACATAACAAATACTCCCTCATCACTCAGCGTAAGTATTGGCTGGGGTTCTGAAAAGAAATATTCCCTTTCATCACAATGTCTTTACGCTGACTGGAACACGAATACTACCAATGCTAAAAGGTTCGAATGGAGTTTTGGGCTGGAAAGTCGTTCAGTAGGATTTGGAGTATTTGATGTGCATTCGGAACAAGTTTGGCGCGACGTTAACAACAATGATAATGTTGTTCACTGTTTGCCCAACAATCGCAGCTTAGAGCATGGGCGACTTTATGTTGCCTATGTCAAGGCGTGGTGGTCATTTACAGATTTTACCATCTTTCAGTCTGAACCAATACTTATCGATCGTACCCCGCCAGGAATCAGAAGAGGGAAATTTATTGTTGATTCAGCTGGTGATTGTACAACGGACATTGATTATGTTCTTATAAATAACATAACATCATGTTGGCAAAATGTGTTCACTGATCAGCAAAGCGGAATTATGACTTATAAAGTCTATATTGGGACGTATCCAGGAGGTAGGTTGATGTCTTAATTTTATACATTCTAAACTAATTCAAAACTTTCACAGATTTTTCACTAATTTACTTCTTTTCATTTAAGGGGACGACATCACTGGAATTAACAACGTAGGCATGGCAACGACAAAACATTGGATAAATCTTAAGCTGAGCAGAAATGTCAAATATTTTGCCACAGTCGAGGCGGTAAACTACCTGGGCGCAACTACTACATTTACATCTGATGGATTCTCAATAGATGATAAGCCTCCATTAACGGGTGTTGTATATACTTCCGAAAATTTTAAAGATAAGAGTTGGTTAACAAATGGCGATTCAGTGGATGCATCGTGGGAGGGATTCACAGACCACGGATCATACATTGTAGAGTACCAAATTGCTCTCCAAAAGAACAACGAGAAAAACCTTATATTCGCCCCTGTCGGTTTAAAAAATAAGCATTCATTCCAAAACGTAGAAATTAAGCAGAACGATACCATTTCAATCCTTTTGAAAGCAAGAGATGCTGCAGGCTACTTTTCTGAGATAGTGAGGTCTAAAACTCTTTTTGTAGATATCACAGATCCAATTTCTATCATTTGTGAAGAATTTTTAACTACCCTGAGCTTTAAAAGTGTTTTGAAGAGAAATATTTCAACAAATAAAATATCGGTTGAGCGTGGTAAAATTTATTCAGTAAATGTACGAATTGAGGGTTCACCATATCTCGTACAATCAAAACTAACAATTGGAAATATGAGTAAAAATATAGACTTTAAAAATACTGACGACCAGACTTTACATTCCAATTACTCCTTTATCTCTGAGGTCGATGGACACTTGGCATTTAACATCGAAATCTTTGGTTTGAACAGTTCAGAAGGAAATATTTCAATCGAAATTTTTACATGTGACCGAATGAAAGAACTTCATAATGGAGGAGTTTTTGCAAATCAGATTTCACCAACTGATATTCTTGTTTCTTCATTCATTGTTGATCGTGAAAGTGGGATCGCCAATATGTCGATTAACGTTGCTCAAGCCCTCAGTGGTTGTCCCATTGTGTCAGCCCGGGTTGATAAAAATTTAGGAACGCATTCCGTTAGCGTTTTTGTTGCCCATGGAACAACAGTTTTTGTGTCCGTCGTCGCTGAAAACTATGCAGGTAGAAAGAAAACATTTCACGCTAATAGGATCATCATTGATCATACAGCCCCAGATTTACAAGAGCTGGGGTCGACATACACATCAGAGCAGAAAGGTTTCTGGGAAACTAGAGTGAATATTCATTGGTTAGCTAGCGAGCAAGAAAGTGACTTGCAGTCATGCCAATGTGCATTTGGTAAGCATTGACATTCATATGAAACAAATCTCTTCTTACCGGGGGATTTTTACAGTAAGGACGTTTTTTATAGTGGTTCTATTTTTAACCATATATTCTTATTTATAAATTTATTAATTCTTCACCTCTGAACATTAAAAACCATTAAACGTCTTATTTAAAGCGTGATCTCTTAACCTGTGTTAAGGAGTCTTTGACGGTAATATTTGCCCATGAAATCAAATGAGTTCTTAAAGGCTGTATGAAGAAAAAATAATTACCCGGTATTTTGAAATCATGCAGCAACAATTAAATTCTTTATCTTACACACATGGACCTTAATTCTCAAATATTTTGGCTTTTAGCAATTTCAAGTGAATATATTTTACTCACTGAAAATTGTAATTAAGTTTGAGATAAGGATAATGTAATTTTTCAATGATCTTTATCTGTTATTGTAAAATCTCTCAGTTCTTTTTTAAGGCTCTATTAGTGGCTCGGAAAACTTGCAGGGATGGACAATTTCATCGTTTTCAGACTACCTCTCACTGCCTTTGATTGTGCCACATGCCTCATACGTGTATCCAAAAGTCCGATGTCGAAATTCTGTAGGACTCGCAAGGGAAATGAACTTCCGTCCAGTTTATATTGTTTACGAGGCGCCTGTCTCATCTCGGTCAAAAATCCTTTTCTCCGTCCACGATGTTTATTCCAAGAGTTTTAACAACTATCAACGATACAACTCCTCAATCTTCTTCAACTGGGAAGAATTTGGAAATACTTCTTCATCGGCAGCGTACAAATTCCAGATAAAGGAAAGCGACGCCATAATTCACAACTGGACTTATATAGGAAAACACACGTATGCGTCTGTCAGTGGTCTCGTTCTGAAGACAGAGAAAGTATATACGGCTGAGGTGTATGCATTGAATTCTGGGAATCTGCGGAGTGATACAATCAATGCTTCAGTTCTTATCAGTGATGTAGTTCCGGTTAGAACAGGTAACAGACAAAAAAGTATAACGACAGTGGTAATGCAATCCATCAAAGATTGAACATTGTTTTTAAATTAATAGTTCAAAGCTTGATACTCGTCTGTCTTGATATCAAAACACTGTTTATCATTTCCTGAAGCTTAAAATATTTCAATGTTAATGTTTTTAAGCCCATATATATTGCTTTAATGAGAAAATAAAACTGAAAATTTTTTGATAAGTTCGTCGATAGCAAAAAACAGCATTTACTATGGTATGAATTTCATGTTGTTCATATTTTTTCCAGGAAATTCTTGCAGGCTTGAGAATTCAACTAAAAGTGAAAAAGAGTTCATTCTAACTTGGAAAGACGTTTTTCGAGTCAACCTTGACCTGTTTCCAGTGTACACGGTTTACGTTGGGTCCGCTGAAGGTTATAATGATGTGGTGCAAGGTATTTCAACTAGTTCCACCAATTTAACCCTGACAGTTAGACAAAAATGCCTGGAACTTCATGTCGTTATCATTGCAAAGTATGCAACGGGAACAGAAACAACTTATATGGAGAAATTGGTCGCACCCTGTCCTTGAAACATTTCTATTTCATTGAGTGACTGGTAGTAATTACAAGTTTCAAAACCTGTATATTGTGAAATGGTTATAAAACAACAAACAACAGGTCCAACTTATAGATTTAATTTACCTTAATCTAATTACTAGTAGTACATTTTAGGTCACCTGAGTCATTCAAGTGACCTATTGCTATCCGTTTTTCATTCGTCGTCGTTCGGGTGTGCATCGTGTGTAAACATTTCAAACACACTTGTCGCAAAGTATCCTTGGGTGAAGATTATTCAAGTGTGTTCAAATGAAGATCGATATCTTCGTCAAAGGGGAGATAAATAAGACTAAGTGAAAAACGAATGGCATATTTTAAAAATCTTCCTCTCAAGAGCCACTGGACAAGGTTAGATAAACTTATATGGTAACATCCTCAGGTAGTGTAGACTCAAGTTTGTTAAAGTCATGACCCCAGGGGGTGGGGTGGGGGTGGGGGCAGGGGGTAGGGGGGCCACAATAGATGATCAAAGTTTTACATAGGAATACATAGGAATAAAAAAATCTTTTCCAAAACCACTGGGCCAAGAAAGATTTAACCTATATGGTAATTTCCTCCAGTAGTGTACGTGTGGATTCATCCGAAGTCTCTTGCTTTTGGCCAAGAAAAGATTAAACTTATCATTTTTTTTTATACTCGATGGATCCTCTATGGATTGTTGTTTTATACTTAGGTGCCCTTTAAGATCCTTGAGACACTTGTTAATAGAATGGTATTTAGTTTTTTTCAAACATCTTGCTAATACATTTTTCAAGTTATTTTGTGTGTTTGATTGAACTATAGTGTAAGTAGCTGAAAGAAATTTTATTGCTCTTTAATGTGATGTGATATTTTGTGATTAAAAAGATGAATAGCTTATTTTATATTTTGAAACTGATTATCTTGCCTTTTATATAGTAGTTTTAGCTTATTGCATTTGATGACATACAGTTCCTGAAACGTTCTACTCTCCCACCTGAACGGTGAACGAACGCAGAGCGAACGGTGATTTAACGATGTGCGAACGCTGAACGCAACTTGGTGAACGATGTGTGAACGGTGAATGGTGAGTGAACGCAGAACGCGAACGCGAACGCGAGCGCAAAGTGAACGGTGATCGAACGATGAACGCAAGATGAACGATTTATTCGGAATGGCTCTGATCTTTTCCTTGCATTGAAATTATTTTATTATCCTATAATTCTAATTTCAGGTGCAAAAATATAAATAAACAATAGATAAATAAATAATAACATTTTTTTCTGTATATACATATGTTTTAAATCGATATTTTATTAACACGATTATAATTGCCGTAAAACATGTGTATTTGTTACCAAACGCTTGTAGTATAAATATGAAATTAATCTACTTATATAGTAAATACATGTATGCTTATTCTTTTAGCTAATAAAATAATGTGGACTGTAGAATATAAAACTTCTACTTATAGAATGAATTAATTACATTGTACCCGGTTGAAACAACCATACATGTTTTTCTGTGCCAAGGCGATTCTGAGTAAAATAACCGATTTTTAAATTTACAAATGTCTGTTGATGTATTGCATAAATACATTTGTATTTTAAAATTCTAATGCAAAATATCAAAACTGTATGTGTCTTTTTTATTCTTTTATGATGATTATTTTCGCTAACATTTACATGTATCTGTAGATATTTCCCGAGAGAGAGAGAGAGAGAGAGAGAGAGAGAGAGAGAGAGAGAGAGAGAGAGAGAGAGAGAGAGAGAGAGAGAGAGAGAGAGAGAGAGAGAGAGAGAGAGAGAGAGCCCTTCATTCTCAGATATCTGTTGTATCAATTAAAAATTCCTATTATTTCTAGGTGACCTGAATTTACTCAGGTGACCTATTGCTATCTGTTTTAGTGCGTCGTCGTGCGTCATTCGTCGTGCGTCGTCTGTTAACATTTGAACATTTTCAGCTTCTTCTCTGGAACCACTCAACTAATTTCCACCAAATTTAACATAAAGCATCTATGGGTGAAAGGGGACAAAAATTGTGAATTTCATGATCCCTGCCCCCCTGGGGCCTGGGGGGTAGGGCCAAAATTATTATAATTAGTGCAATCTTAAAAAAATCCTCTTCTTTACTCCTGGACATCAAGTAGTCAAACTGTTAGAATGAATGTAATGACCATTGAGTCTTCTACCAAAATTTTGAAATTCATGACCCCAGGGTCAGGGATTCTAGTGCTAGGGTTGGGCTCTATTGATTATAAAGTGAAAATGCATTATTTCTTTAAAAATCTTCTTCTCTGTTCCAGGGTATTAGATAAACTAACTAAGTACATAGTTATGATGAGCAAGAATGTCTCTTCCAAAATTGTGAATTTTCATGGACCCAGGGTCAGGGGTTCTAGTGTAAGGGTGGGTCTCTATTGATTATATAGTGAAAAAATGCATAATTTCTTTAAAAATATTCTTCTCTGCTCCTGTGTATTAAATAAACTAACCAAGTACATATTTTTGATGAGCAAAAAAACTTTTCCAAAATTGTGAATATTCATGGCCCCAGGGTCTGGGGTTCTAGTGTTAGGGATGGGCTCTACTGATTATATAGAGAAATGCAGAATTTGTTTGAAAATCTTCTTCTCTGCTCCTGGGTATTCAACAAAATAACTAAGTATACAGTTTTGATGAGCAAGAATGCCTCTTCCAAAATTGTGAATTTTTATGGCCCCAGGGTCTGGGGTTCTGGTGTTAGGGCGGGGGTCTATTGATTATATAGAGAAAATGCAGAAATCGTTTGACAATCTTCTTCTCTGCTCCTGAGTATAAAATAAACTAACTAAGTATGTAGTTATGATGAGCAAGAATGTCTCTTCCAAAATTGTGAATTTTCATGGACCCAGGGTCAGGGATTCTGTTGTTAGGGTGGGTCTCTATTGATTATGTAGTGAAAATGCATAATTTCTTTAAAAATCTTCTTCTCTGCTCCTGGGTATTAAATAAACTAACTAAGTACATAGTTATGATGAACAAGAATGACTTCTCAAAAATTGTGAATTTTATGGCCCCAGGGTCAGGGTTTCTGGTGTTAGTGTTTTGGTATTCATCATGCAATAATTGTTTCTAAAATATTAAGAAATAATTATTGTAAAGTTAATATACCTTCTATGATCTTCAAACGTCTACCTTTCTGCAACCATCCTCATTAATCTAGAATACAATTTTTTGTTACTTTAAATCATTATTGTGAAACTTGTGATGAAAAATTAAAAACAATGCATTTAAACTTGTTCATTTTATTTATTTAAACATGTCTGAAACTGTACATCGTTGGCTAAAAGTTTCTTTACATCATCTGTCCTAAATGAATAAAAATAGAAAGGTGCAGAAGACATGATTTTTTTTATTAAAAAGAATGAAATTAATCTTCTTTATGAAAAACATCACAACACGATATCTTTTGTAAAAGAATCACAATATGCCATAACATTTATATCACTACACATCCCTAGCATTGCAATGCCTTTTTGTGACTTTTGACTTTCGGATTTCTAAATAAAAGCATATAAATTTATAGCTCAGAATTGCCCATGCCAATCATAAGATTGTTGTTGTTCGTTGCATTTCGGTGCAACTGTAAATAAATTACCAAGCACTTTTTTGTTAAAACGTTTTCCTCATAATTACATACTTGTGTATAAACATTCTGCCTATTGAAATAAGAAAAAAAAACTCATTTAAAATGTTTATGAAAAATTTGTAATGCATATGGCAATATAGTTCGAAATGTCGCCCTTCGAAATTCTAAGTCCATACACAGCCCTATTAATATTCAGTATCGATCGTTTACCATCTAAATAATATGGTTTTGAAACAGAATACACAAAATATGTAACCTGATGCATTTTTTAAAAAATTATATAATCAAGACGTTATAGATAACGTTCTTTATAAAAGTGGGATTTAACTGGAATGAAATCTGAGATTTGAGAAATTAACCATGATCAAGTAAAGATACATATTTAGATAAAAAGATGGAAATATATGTATAGATATGTTAACAGATAAAATCTTACAAATGAGGTTTAACAAATTAAAAAAAATCGTTATTTTGATAGACATTGAATATGCTTGCAATCGGTTCCAGATTTCGTACAGGTATATCAATTATCAAATAGGTAATTATATAACCTTGTATTACATTGAAACTCAAAATGTTTGAATGATATTGGCCGTCTTTTTTCGTATCCGAAGGTCAAAACCTTAATTAAATGAAATAAACACCATCAAAGGTCTGTTGAAACCGGTGATTTTAAGAAGTTTTAGGTTGGAAAACTGCATTACATTATTCAAGGCTTGAATTACGTTTCCTTAATTTAGTTTATTGAATATAACATACCTTAAATTGAACGGGAAGTCTATTTAAATGTGACAAAGGAAAAGCATAAGATAATTAATCTATTGACTGTATTAGTGTAAAGGTACCTTACACTGAAATAAAATAAATTGATTTTAAATGTAATTTTATTTTTTATTTGGTACGTTATGGGAGAAAAGTTTTAACTCACCTGCAGCTGAAAGCTCAGTAGGGATTTTCTAATAACCCTTTGTCCACCCGTCTGTCTGTATGCCTGTACACTTTTTCACATTTTCATCTTTTCGAGAACCACAGATCCAATTTTAACCATACTCGCTACAAAGCATCCGTGGGTAAATGTGAGTTTAAATTATTACACCTAGGGCCAAATCTCCTTCAAAGGGAGATAATCAAGAAAAGACATAAATAGGGAGTGTCATTTAAAATCTCTTCTCATGAACCACTGGGCCAGAAAAGCTGAAACGTATGTGGAGGCATCCTGGGGTGATATAATTTCTAAATTGTTCAATCATGATTCCTGGGGCTAGGATGGGGCCACGAATCCAAGTTTTACTTTGAAATAAATAGAAAAAAAGTCTTCAAAAATCTTCTCGAGAACCACTGAATGAGAAAAACTAAAACTTCTGTGGAAGCATCCGTGGGAAGTGTAGATTCTAAATTGTTCAATTCATAATCCCTAGGGCTAGGGCGGGAGCACAATAGAAATCAAGTTTTGCATTGAAATATATAGGAAAATTTTTTCAAATTTTTTTCCAAGAAGCACTGGGCCAGAAAAGCTGAAACTTTTGTGGAAGCATCCTTGGGTAGTTTAGATTCTGAATTGTCCAAATTACGACCCATTAGGGAAGAGCGGGGTCACAATAAGTACTATACAAGGGAGATTTAATTAAGAACAGCATGGCTTAAGTTACTCAGGTGAGCAATGTGGTCCATGAGCCTATTGTTTTAATAAAAAATATCTAACTTTGATAAACAAGAGGTTGATAACTTGTGTCGCTGATTTGAATCCCACTGTGGGACATGGGACCGGTCCTTGGGTTGAAACCGTATAAACCGGGGTCCCGTGACGCAATTGGTGCTGGAAACTGACTTCACTGTTCAATGACCCCTAGTGCAGATTTTAGGACAAATCTTGCAGCTCTTCACCGGAAAGTGATGGCGTCTCCTTATAAGGGACAATTTCTCGAGGGGGATACTAAACAACAACAGCAACAACAAAAAGGGAAAAACCAAACAAACACATAAATTATAATTTTACCACAAAAAAGAGAAGACTAAATTTTATTATGAAAAAAATATGCGCTAAAAGCCAAAAGCTTACTGACTGATTCTTAAAAATCATACAGATATCAGGTTTTTTTATCATTAAACTTTGGAAAGCAAACATTTTCGATTAACATAGCTTGTAGAGAGAGTAATCACGGTTTTTAATCTGATGAATGCTACTTTAACATCTATTAATTTCAAAATTATTAGAGCATGTTGAATGAAAACAAGACATGAGTTTAATTAAAACAGCGATATTTAATTACAAACAATTCACAAACGTGAAAGAGGTCCTCGCGTGAAGCAGTAGTTAGAGCGTCGGCTCTAGAGTCGCAAACGCGGGTTCGAATTCCACTGTAGGACGTGGAGACCGGTCCTCCGGATCAGACGTATAAACCGAGGTCCCGTGTTGCAGTAGGTGCTGGCACGAAAAAAAGATCCCTCACTGCTCAATGGCCCTAAGTACCGAGCATAGGATAAAATTTGCAGCTCTCCATGGGCAAATGGTGAACAATTCTTGAGAGGGACGTTAAAGAACATAAAATCAATCAATCAAGAGTTCGAGATCTGGACCAGTGACACACACCTTCGATTTTTCGAAATTGATATGATGATATCTATATACCAACTTTCACATATAATATTGACATTATATTAGTATATATTTACAACTACGAGGGGTGATCAATAACTTCGCGAACTCATTCAATAACTTCCATAAAAGAAACAGTATTTGGTTTCAGTGTTGATTATATTTTAAATTAATCTTCTCCGATTTCAATGCACATCAACCACTGTTCTACGCATGCGCGAATCACGTGATATTGGCGGTCACGTGACCCCTCCGTAGCGTTCTGTCAAAAGTTTTCAATGTGAGTTAATTTTTATGACAAGAACAGTTCATTTGTCAGAAATGGTCAAATCTCGGCAACAGAATGGGTGGATAAGAATATCCTTTCCAAAAATAAGCATGGCGACAATTAAAACACAACTCTTCTGTCTCGGGAGAGACCTTTATTCAAAGTGGATAGAGAATGGGTGCCTCCTTTTTTATCGTATCTAATATGTTTGAAATCTAAAGTAAACCATATTTTAGGTATTTAATAATTATATTATTGTTCAAATATTAACTATTTTTCAAAGTGTTAATTGGAGGTATTTGATAGTAAATTGCTTAATTAAAAACACATATCTTTTCAAACTTGCTTTCACTGGGCAAGATGACAAGTATCATTTTTAACCATCTGCTTTCGTTTACTACAACGATCAATCCAATCATTAATTAAATTTATAGGAACTTATTTATCTGAATAAAATGTGTACAAATTATTATATGATACTGTAGAGGGATTCCTAAGATATACAATGAATTGTACAGTCGTTTGTTGAACGAGTTCGACTGAGACAACCATTTTTCGTCACAAGTGACCTACATAGTGACGTCATTTTCACATTGTGACGTCACAAACAAGGAGAAAAACTTTATTCAGCATATGTTGTTTATAAACCTTGTGTATGGCTATGTGTGTTCCGAATTTCATTCTAATCTGAATTGTGGTTCTGTAGATATAGATGTAGTTCGCGAACTTTTTGATCTCCCCTCGTATATTCTAATGAATCAAGAACTGCTACCTATGAAGTTTTTAGGAACCTAAATGTGAAAATACATGTACGTGGCTTAGTTTTGGTTCCTCACAATGTTGAACCGACAAGACTCTAGTCATATTCCTTAAAACCTTTTCTAGGGACTTTAAAAATTTAAATATTGGCGTCTACCAATTAAAATAGTTGACAGAGATTTTTATCGAATATATATCTTAAAAAGAGGCACGGAAAGAACAATTTCTTAAAAAATTTACTTCCTGTTTTAATTCGAAGTAAGCGTCTAAATAAATGTACATGTATGAGACAGCTACTCTCTTGATGCCGTGATGGTTCTGATCAGTAACAGTTTGGCCTTTTTCGGTATTTTATTAATTTCTCTAACTGGGAGCATTGTCTGTTATAACTATGACATTGGATACGAGTACCATTACAACTACAAGGCAGACTCACTGGTGCTGCATGATTTCAAAGTTGTTACCATCGTAAAGGTAACCTACGTTTTAGTCTTAACTATACAGTAATGAAAAGCTCTGTCAAATATATTCTCCGTATTCTATATTCTCTGTTTATTTAGTAAAATAAATCTAAAAAAACATTAAGATATACAACTTTGAAATTACCTAATTTGTATGGTTATTGATATTTGGTAATTTAATATTTAATCAATTTAGTATTTTCAATACAATACCAGTAGACTGTTTATTTACAAAATGTGAATTTCTTTTGCCAGGCCAATGATTATTTACATATTTGTGTAAATAATTTTGATTTAAATTGAAGTTTCATTTTTCAGTTCATTTTACCCCAAGGAGACTTTTGTGTGCCAATTAGTTTTTTTTTTTAATTTATTTATTTTCACATGTTTTTTTCTCTCCTTTAGCTGGCTTTACATTGCTCTGAATTAATAATATGTAGTTGGTAAAAATAATATCATATACAAATATATTTTGTATATAAGGAACACCAACATAATTAATGCATCCCTTTCTTTCAGTTTGGATTCGAGCCAAATTGAACAATATGAACAATAACATGTATGGAAAAATACCAAAAATTTGGAATGAGTGTTAAAATATTAATTTTAAAAATCTTTTACCTTCTCTATTGACTTCATGCATTGTGCATCGATTATTCTGTTTTAAATATCCACTTTTATAAAGGCAAAGATTGCGTTCAGATACGCGTTAATGCAGAATATAGTTCATTGGCTGTAAAAGCAATATTTGAGAAGAAAAAAAAAATTGTACAGACTTTTTACAAAGGACATCTCTCTCCATTTGTCAATCCTAAAATCAAATTTGCACTTTTATTATTTATAGAAAATAAAGCCAGGCAACTAAAATATCTAGCATTTTGCCGAAACAACAGCAACAAAAGTGAAACTAGATGCATATTTAAAAAAATAAAACATAAAGACATTTATTTTATTCAAGAATACATTACGCAAAGAAAACTTATTTGGCGAATTGCCAAGTAAAATTCTAAACCGCGAAAATTATACCCCATTTCAACAAATAAATTGACCTGGAAAATTGCCGCTTTCTCTGTTATCCTTATGCTGGAAATAACACATATCCTTATTTCAAAGAATAAAAATAGCAAATCAAAATCGAAAAGAAAACACAATTAAAGCTAAAGGAATCCTACAAAATATTTGTTTACACAGAAAATTTTTAAAAAGCACGAAAAAAATACTTTTTGTCTATGCATTTCGTCTTTTGAAAAATACATTTTTAAAAAATAATAAAAGCTTAGTCGTTGTAAACTACATCTCCGTTAAATCGACAGGCAAGAACATGTTCTACGTATGTATAATTTCTAAAACGAGGTAAATTATTGACAGACAAATTGCTGAAACATGACAAGTTTCGTAAGTTCTATGGTCGATACTATGACCTTGTCAGCATTTACAATTTCTTTAAGTCAAATGCTGACGGGCGCTTTTTGCATACTCATTGTTAGGCCATTATATTAAAATCACACAATTTATAAGACACTATCTCTTCATTTTCAGTATCGTGTAAGACCAGTTGAAAGAAGGAACACCTCACTTTTATGCCAACTCTATGTTGACAGTTTCACCCAGTCAGCTGGGGGAAAAAGTAAATGTTGATATAAGTTTTTATCATATTTTTTATTTATTTTTTGTACTGCAAAAGAAAATAATATTTATTTAACTTACATAGCTATTTTTTGTATTAAAAATGAAATTGATATCGGATCTGCATACCACGAATTGTGTTTGTGATATAATTATGTTTCACGTAATTTTTTTTACTTATAATTAAGCAAAAACCAATCCTGCTGGATGGAACTTTAACATGGGGTAAGTATATAATTTTATTCGCATTCTTATCCATGACGTTAAGAATGTAAAACGTAAGATACAATATATTTTGAAGATATACAAATATTATTTACCAGTTCACGTGTCATCTAAATTACTACAGAGCAATATATTGATGATAAAATTAAGGAGTACTTCATAAAATTAGAGAACATTTAAAAAAAACAATAGAGGCTTAAAATATTAAAGTGCACTATGCAGTTCTGAAAAAAAGACTTAAAAAGTAAAAATAATTTAGAGGGATGGGAAAATAACCTATTCCAGTGTTACTTAAACTGATATACAGTTTTCTGACAGGAACTGTTAAATAGACGATTCTAAATTGTATCAACCTCATTTTAGAATATATAGATTTCTAATATTAAATTCAGATTCGGGTTCCATGTATCAGCTGAAGGTTTGATTAAGGAAATAGCCCACCATCATGAAGAGAAGAGTGACGTATTGAATCTAAAGAAGACCCTCGCCAGCGTGTTATCGGCAAAAGGAAAGGTTTGTTAATGGCACCTGATCCCACCGCTGATGTTTTACTGGTCCGTGTCTGCCCTGCTCCTATTTTCTTGCGTGCTTCTAAAGACATATATTGAACTATTTGTCTAACAGCCATTGGGAATGATAAATGTACTGTGACAATGTCAGTCTTTATAACATTTAAATGCACTGAGATATTTTTTTTTATTAAATGCACCGAGATATTTGTTTTTATTAAATCATCCTGTAAAACATAAATATTTAAGATAATTACTTAGGTAAATAGTTTTCAGATGGTAAAGGAAAACGGTACTTTTTTAAAATGATAATTATTTGATTCATTAGAATATTCTTAAGCAATAAACAAGCCTATACACATACAAGTGTGGAAAGTGTACTATTAATGCAACATACAATTTTTATAACTAAATTTATCGGTGAATTTTCTAATTTGTCCATTTAATTTTTATTTAGCTACATTTATCCTATAATATTGAGGCACGTAAAGGTAACACTGCAGAAATTAATCCAATGAAAAATCTCTTGGCGCTTAATGTCACTTACTAAAAGATATATTGCATTTTGACACGAGTAATTGATGCAGATAATTGTGATATAATGATACGTCTTCAAACTGTTAAAGCTATAAAATGATTAATTGGCTTTGGTAATGTAAAAAAGAAAATCACCACTTTATTGGGCTTACTTGTCGAAAAGAGAAAATTTTAATCGCACCCACGTTTTCCATTTAATGGAATATAGGGAAATATAGCGAACAGTATTCAAGCTCAAAGGATCATTTAACGATACAGATAATAAGCAAATCAAACACATACCATTGAAAAAACAGAGGTGGGATCAGGTTCAATGGAGGAAAAAAACACTTGCTGCCGACATGTCACACACCCCATTTACTTCTTATATATGATCGGAAAACATCTGGAAAATACGTCGACATTTCGATCTGTAATTTTGGTTAAACAATGAGTATGAAAATCATCGGTCAATGAAATGTCCTCATTGAAATAAATCACTTGCTTTCTTCTTCTTTTTATTTGAACTCTTTAGAAGAAGCAGCATGAAGTTGTAATAATTCTGATTATAAAACAAGAAGTGTCGAAAGAGCTTTCCAAAAAATCTGGTTTTGTATTACTGAGTATTACAGAATAAAAAATATATGTTCGACCTTATTGTTTTCTCTAAAGTGGATTAAAATTTATATTTACAAAAGTTTCTTTTAATTAACCCAAATTGTCTCCATATTTCATGATGGTTAATTCATGACGATAATTCTCTTTGTCTTTTTTAGATTGGCCTTCAAAACAAACAGTTTTTTCACAACTGGGAACACGACCATTCGGGTAAGATCTACATCTATGTATATGAATATGAATATGAATAATGAAATTTATCCGTCTATGTAAAAAAAGATATTATATTATTCATCACATCCAACAAGTCAAACTCTACCCTTCAGAGAATGTCTCATCATCAACATTTCATCGTTTATCAAAGTAAAATAAAAAGTAAGAAACGAAATTTGGAAAAAAAGAAAATGGGAACATATCTATATTATCATTTTAGTAAAGATTTAAAAATCTGTACTACCAACTAAAATTATGATATTCTTAAACATAAAATTAAAAATGTTTTCTTTAAAATGCAATTTACATCTAGAAAAATGTATTTTCCAGGTTATTTGCAGCACAAATACGTTGTTCAGAGAACATCCTCAGGTTATAGCGTCGATAAATTTCATGAGAGCACAGATGACGTCTACAGAAAACATGTTAAGGTAAGAATTTCTTTGAATCAAATCACTTGCAATTCTCTTCTTAAACCTTTTTTTTTGTCATCAGCTCTAAAATAAACTATATTTCGTTTCAATGATTGATTAAAATCTTAAAATAACACAAAAATGCCTCTTTATTGTTCTGCTTATTAATGCTATCGAAATCATAATGAATGATAATAAATGACAATAAATGAGAGATATACACATATATGTATGGTTGCCTTGTATCAGCTGCAAGAAACAAGTATTCTGAGTGTGTTTTATGCATTTTTCCCCCAGACGCTCCATTATAGTCATGGTGGGGTCATTGAATATGTTCTGGCACTTGATAAAGTTGTTCTTCAAAACCATAACAAGATACAAGAAACAAGGTACAGTCAACATAAAAACACTATATGACTCATTATTTTAAGAGAATATAATTCACTTAGGAAAAAATCGTTTTCTTCCTTTCATTTTACTAGTAATAAGGCTTGGATATAAAATCAAATTATACAGACGGTAGGATGGTCAAAATTTGTTTGAATACTAAAATAATCCAAATATGCCTAGCAACACATGTATTGTAACAAAGAATTATTTATTTACAGAAACCAAGTTTCAGGAGAAAAGGAAATCAGAGAAGAGAAAAGTGGAGGTATTTTATGCCTGCAGTAAATGTAGTGTAAGACAGTTCAATGCATGCATGCAAACTTCACCAATGACTGATATGTTTTTCTTTAGAAAAAAGTGATCACATGTGTAAATGGAGACATATTCAATGTATATGTCATTTTTATGTTAATCATATTGGAGAAAAATTTGATTTCAGCAAATCTTCCAATACTTATTCTTTCAGTTTTAATGTTGATTATGTTTTGAATGATTTGAATCAGTTTTACTTTCATATTTTCATATATTCACATATTTCTTATTGATAATAAGGAAGAAAAAATAAACTTTGTTTTTTAATTGCTCTTTTTAGACGTGAAAGACATTGAATCAAACACGTCAACTGAAGTAAGACTCGTAAGAAAAATGTGAGTAAAATTACTTTCCTTAAACTTCTTTCATTTAATTGTGTTATTTTGTTTATTTTGTTTATTGATTTCAGTGCTCACAGTACATGTGCCTCAATTTTTTTTGTTAATAAAATTCAGACACAAAAAAATTGTCTTTTAATTATGATACGGTATTAATTACACGTTTTAATTACTCAATCTTTTTTTTATGATTACAGTAAACTGAATAAAGTTTATACTTTATCTCCCTTGGACAAGTATTTGAAAATTAAAGACAGTATTGTTGTTCAACGGGTAAGTTATATTCCTTTCTGTTAAATTTCGATTTTAGAATGACTGTATTTAAAAAAATCTTTTCGATATTTTTTTATAGGAGAGTTCAAAAGCGACTGGATTATCAGAAGTTGAACACGAAATCGAATCAAATGTCACCTGTATTCAGTCTTACAAAGAAGAAGGTAATTAAGCAATGTCCCAAATTAATTAAAGTTCATCAGATCGATCATTTGGTAAATAAGTTAACTCACGTGGTGAAAACTCATTCATAGATTTTATTCAATTGTCAAACATTATAATTTTAATTTCTTTTATGAGTTATCAGGTCATATTCTATCTATATCTTATCAGGTCATATTCTATTTGTATTTTACATCTTTAATTTTAAAAACATTATTAGTGTTCAAGCAAAATCTTTTACACAGAAGATTCATTAATCAACATGTCCCTTTAATGTATTTTTTCCTTTGTTCTAGTCAGCAGCAACAGGTCTGATTGCTTTGCGGACCTGGTGCAGATAGTGAATCGCCTTCCAGAGCAGGATTATGTAAAACTAGCCACACGCGAGTTCTCCAAGGAATGCCAATCAAATGACACAATATGCTTCAGTAGACAAAATTTATTCATTGATCTTCTTTTTAAAGAAGGGCGTAATATCACACAAAATTTGATTATCCGACACTTCTTAGAAAAGGATAATGTAAACGAAACGGTTCTTTTTCGAATATTTTTCCATATGGCAGACATGAAAAGCCCTTCACTGGTAAGTATTTTTTTTTTTTTTGCTTTGCAGATTTTTTTCACGCTTTTAATCTATGTGCAGATGAACCATTTAAAAAAACTATATGGGATTATATTTTTGTTATTTCCTCAGGCCTTGTTAGAAGCTGTGGAAAAACTCTGTCTTGGTCTAGATCATGCCAATATAGGTAGGCTGAACCTTAAACGCCTTGCACAGTTTTTGTACAAATAATCGAAGTATTTTTATTAACATGTTATGTGTTGGAATATATTTTTGTATTATCCATGGCCAGCAAAGGTATCTATTATGAAACTCACAAACATTTAACCATTAACTTTTGCAGCCTAATATGTCTTTAACATTTTCCAGTTCGACTTTTCACTTAAAGCTTAATATTGTGCTTAATTTGATTGCATTTTATGAAATTATTGTTATAGGATTAATTGCTATGTCCAAAACCAACAAACATGGTTGTTTAGCACTTGGAACATTGATAAGAATATTTCGAAACAATTCTCAGCATAACGAAAAGACAGATCATCTACTGGAGTCACTTCAGAATTGGTTGACTCCTCATAATCAAAGTAACAAAATATTCTGCTTTATTATTATGCTTGCATTTGCAAAAAATATGTCTTACATATATTTTAGACAAAATTCAGATTAATTTTTTTTCAGTTAAACACAAATATAAATGTGAAATTCTCTGTAGAACAAACCAGTATCGTATGTAATAAAAGAACAAATACTTTTTGCGCATTTTTTTCTTTCCCATGTTTCTTTCCCATGTTTGTTTTCTTTCAAAGTTTTAATTCTATATCATTTCTACAAGCAAACTATAAAGAAATGAACAGTAAAAGGAGACTGGCACGCCGTTCCGTGGATAAATTTGATGGTGAAGTCCATAATTACACTTACTCCAAAATGGTGTTAATCCACGCCTTAGGAAATTCGGGTCAGGCCAGGGACCACCTCCTCACGTACATGAGACCCGGGGAGGGGGACAACAGTTGGAGGAGGGCTGCTATTATAGGAATGAGGCACTTCATCTGCACAGAGGTATGAGAAGAATATTGTTCGTTATCTGCATTAATTTCATTTCAAAGCTCAGGGATAAATGCATAAGAGACCATGAAATGTTCATATACATTAAAGCCTAATAATGTATTTTTTAACTCTATAAATTTTACCTCCTGTAGAGTTCTGTTGCTTTACTTGACCTGGCAGTCAACGACGAATATTCCCTAGTTCGACAAAACGCCATGGAATATTTTGAGAGGCATCCTTTATCGAGAAAAAGTATACCACAGCATCGAGATATTATTTTAAGGTTTGATAGATATATCTATTTTTAGAGCGTTGATCTTGTCTATTACAAATCCTACTATGTATACATCGTAACATCTTATGTTATGCTTGATATCTGTATGGATTGTATTTACACAAAAAGTTTCTCTGCATCCGAACAAGTTTATCAACGAAAATGTATTACTAATAGTATATGACAGTATACAGATGTCAGATGTAGAGCACTCTAAAGAGTACCTTACACTTGCAAGCTACAATTAATACCACATAAATTTTATTAGACTTAATATTCCTGAAAGTTTTGACTGGTATTTTTTTTCCGAAACCATCTTCTTTAATCAAAAATTTCCTTCTGTAGAAATTTCTGCTTAATGATATAATAGTTTTATCTTCAAAGTCTTGCTAAAACCTCTCATTATATTGCAGCCGAAATTACACATACCAAACGTTGATGCGAGTGAAGAGAGGCATTCTTGATGTAAGATTCAAGGATGGTTTCTTTTTTGCAATGAAACTTCCAGGCATACATTGGACTAAAGAACTAGGAAACGATGCCCTAGGAGCCGGAATTGGACTGATTTTGACAAATGAACTTGAAGTAGAAATTAGTACGTATCCTAAAAAACAGTTTACCTCTCATAAATCCAGAATTACTATATATTTTTTAATGTTGCCCGGGAGAATGAAAACATTGATATTGTTCATCTTGATAAAATATTTTTTAATCTCTAATGATTTAATTTTGGTTGAAACGTGTCATTTGATTGGATAAAAAATAAATCTAAATTGTATAATCTGGTTTGCTTACGTCAAATTGACTTACGTCAAAAACGTATAAATCCGCTTGACGTTACGTTTAAAATATGAACAATTAAAAGGAGTTTTAAAGAGAGAAATTGCCTTGTTTTATATTCTTAATGATTGCGGTTTATAAAGCGGAAACTGCCCCAACCCAGGTTATACAGTATAATTTGGGTTGTTATTTAATTCATTCCTGAATTGATATGTTACTACATGGATTCCTTACATGTACAGACATTTATGTTAGTGTGGCAATGAACGTGTTAAACTTTATTTTCAAGAATTATGACTTAGATTTTTAAAAAAAATTAGAATTTCCATTATTTATAGTTGGATGTGATTATCATCCAACGAGTTGTGTGTTGTTTTTTTTGTTTTATCCCGAGTCTTGGCGAACGGATAGAAAACACACGGTGGGTTTGATGATAAACATGTGCAATCAAAACTCATGGGGGTCTTATCACTTAACACTTTTCAAACATCAATATCAACTTTAATCTATTTTAATTAATAATCCACATCAATGTACATGGTCTTCCTCACTTTCAAAACCATTTGAGTGATATCCATGGGATAATGGAGTAATTATTTCATTGAATTATTTATTTACTTATCTTATGTGATCATAAATTTTAGAACCACTCAGTGGATACGCCTTATTGAATGTCTATGATGATGCATATGCCAAAATCATGATTGGTTGGTTTGATATAGAAAAGTATCTCTTTCGCGCCCACGCCTGCTATAGGGGACATGCTGCATATGATATCAACATTCTTAAGGTACACTTTATCTTTTTGATGAGCATTCATATAAAGTAAACTTCTACTAAAATGACGATCACCGAAAATTTTAACTTAGATTTATCGAAGAAAAGACAACAACACAAAATTCTAAACTTATTGAATTTATTATCTCCTAACTGTGGCGTATAAGTGGGCACGGCTTTGTATTTTTAAATTTTAAATTTGGCTGCCATTTCAACTTGGGCAAGCCACAACATATCAACATCACAACATCAACATCATCATCAACTCAATGTTCAAATTCAACTGTTCAATACAAATACTAAACTTCAACTCGTTTGTATTTCAACTGTTCAACACATATTTGAACTTCAACTGTTCAGTCAACATCAACATTATTCAACAACTAAGCAACCTTAATCAGCAAAACCCCGGGAAACGGCGGACGCTGATTAACAATTTAACTTTATTTACTTTAAGTGACCTTGACCCCGGGAAACGACTGTCAAAGTTTGATAGATGTCATAGAATTTTATGCAAATGTTCATTTTCTTGATAATATTAGAGGTGCCACGCAATCCGCCACATGGACATCAAACCTCAACTATTTGATGTCCACCGAGAGGCTCGCTACACAGCTACTCTGCAGTTATGCAAGTTGTCGCCCTTCCCCCGTATAACAATCACTGCTGTCTTTCTTCAATAAACTCATCTATTTTTTAAATTAATAGATGATGTCATTATTTTTCGATATTTGAGTAAAATCTTATTTATTATTTTTCCTTTCTTTATTTTGCCGATTTACCACTTTCTAAAAATTCAGAAAACATCTCAAAATGCATAGTATTTTTTTTTGTTTTTATCAATTATATATGTAGATATACAATGTGCATGTGCTTTCAGATATAATATCATGACAATGAACATTTAAGTATTATCAACAATTAAAGTTCTAAGAATAAAGATATCTCGGTTCATTTACCTTTTAATTTTCCATTTGTTGGTTAGAAATTACTTTTCCCTTCAAACTTTTATTTACAGGACTTTGGGATCAATGGGTTACAGGACTTAGTAACGATATTCGACAGAATCGTAAAAACAGTGGTAGATCCGATAAAAAGCACTGTAAAGGCTTTCAAAGACATCATTCAAGTATTTGACAATGGTATCCAATACATTGTCAACAAGATTATTGAGCTGGTCAAAAACTTTCCACTTATTTTAGAAAGCATCATTCAAAATGTCATCAAAGCAGTTATGAAGGTCATTGAGTACGGAGGGATTCCTTGGATTGACCAGATTAAGAAAATAATTATCAAAGCCAGATATTTTGTCGAAGACGTGAAGGAGGATCTTACAGAGTTTTATAGTGTATGAAACTAAGTATATATAAGTACACTTTATACAATAAAAAATGCTTTTAAGATCTTCAAAATATTTTTTCTAATGAAAGCATTCATAAGTAATACTTGGAAATTGCGTTTCACTTATTTTTCATAAAAAATATATCGTTATGCAAATATTTAAAGAAAATTATTTCCATGCCAGTTTTTAATTTTCTTTGTAAAGTATGTTTTATACTTTTAAAATTGTATGGTTTGAAAATAAAAGAATATATTCACTTATCACGCATGATATACTTATGCATTTTTAATTTGACATTTTATATATAAATTTTATTTTTCTCTGTTTGTTCTAGACTATGGCTGATGCTTTCACAGTGACCTTGCCCTTTGTTGCAAAGAAATTGATTGATGCCGTTCCAACAATAATTTCAGCACTGAAACAGTTTTTGGCAAATCCAGTTCAATCAATAACTGCATTTGGAAAATCTGTACTGGAGTAAGTTCCTTTAATATAAAGCCACCGTTTAAATTAAATATTTTGTCAGGCGTGTCAAATGTACATTTACACATTGAAGTAAGAATTTCATTGCATTTAAATTTTGCCAGTTTTCTTTCGGTTAATTTACGTTTCATTTTTTGCAGTATAAAGCTCGCGATTGGAATGTTTTTAGATGTAAAAAACAAAATAGTAGAGACCTTGGCTCTTCTGAAAGGTATTATTAGCTTATATATATACAGAGTAAAACTATCTCTATAAACAAATAAAATTAGATTCTTGTGAAAGCATGTTACTTACACGCAGGAAAGGGCATTTAAAGAATACGCATGCAGTTAACAAAAATGATCTCGGAAAACAAAATCGTATGGAGCATACATGCATTTCAATGTTTGATTCGCTGCATGAACTATTTCGTCAACAGGTCGTGCGCCATTTTGGGTTGACTACTGGGAAGATTTTGAGGAGATTTTAGGAGACGTCAAAGACCTTGTTGGTCTTCTTTTTAAGAAGAAAGAAAGTCCATCCACCGAAGAATTCGAAGATGAACTTTCCACTGCACTTACAGATGGCATATCAATAACGGTAGACTGAAAGCAAAACTCCAAACATATTTATTTACATTTTCATTTGTAATAAAATATTTATGAAAAAAAATAATAAATTCAATGCTAGCTCTTCTGTGAATTATAAATATTTCTTTAAACGATAACTGAATATTTATAGTGTTTAGCTCTTTGAGTTCAAATTATGAATTTATATTATCAAACTTGCAGAGGGAGCAAACCAACATATTTTTAGAGGCTATCCAGGAATCTTTTGGGAATATAACAACTCAATTTAAAGACACTTTGGGTGAATTAGTTTCTCCGTTTTTCAATGCTTTCCACTCAGTATTGAATGCAGTCAAGGCGGTCAAATCCGGATATACTTCAGTTAGAGATATGTAAGATTTTTTCTTGCTTTTACTGTTTTGTTTGAATAGAAAGAATCATCTGATAGAACATGGCAGCTTGTATGTAGGAATTGATAAATTTTGACAGATTTATAAAGACAAAGAATATTATACAAAGGGTTTTTGGTTCCAAATTCCATATAACATTTCCAAAACGGCGAAGAGTTGAAGATACTACCTGCGGAGTAGGGGTTTGGCCTACAAATACGAACGGGATATTTCAGACATTGGGTGTTGATGTCCGAATTGGATATAACACAGAAGTAAATCAATTTGTTTTATAAATTATATATGTATATATGTAAACGAATTTTGAAACATTAAAGTTTGGAAATGGTTTAATTGACGGTTGCATATGCAAAGATATTGTACATTCTGAAACATGGCATTTCCCTCTCATTGTATTATGTTTTAGTTAACTTTATGGTAAACGAGACGACTTCATCTTTTCCCTTCTTAGCATACCTTTTTATGAAGCAATATATAATCATAACTACATATGAAAGTTTAATCATGATCGATTCGATGCACTAGAGCATTTGTTTTTACATACGAACAATTTGTAAAGCTATTTGACAAGCTATTTACAAATATATTGATGATTCAAGGATGTAAATCTCGTTAAAGGCAAACATTCTGTAAAATCTTTGGTCGATAAATGACCTTTTGGCAAATATAATATATCGTTAAGTTGAATGATAAGTGATGTTTATTTTGCCTTAACTCGTCCATACTAAAAAATAAATATTTGCACCATTAGGGAGATGCCATAGAATTGATCCCCACTAATGACAATATCAATTGAGTAAAAATCGGAGAGGGTCACGTTATTGCAGCTAATATTTTTCCTGTTTTTTCCTTTTACTGGATTATGACACGAAGTTGAATGCCAGAGAGTGAAATCGTGATATGATTGAAAGAGAGAAAATTGATCATATACAAGTGTCGTTACAAAGCAAAAGAAATGTATTAAATTAATTAATTAATGATAAACCTAAAAAAAATGGTATACTGTGTCCTTGTTTTTGAAATGTAAATAGAAAAACAGCAACTATAAATGCATTTTGATTTTTGAAAAACACATGTAATGTTTTTTAATTTGGACCAGTCTAAAAGGCAACATGTCCATATATTTGTACAGATTCGTTGCCCTGTCAATGGTGAAGTTTTTAAAGAAAACAATAGAGTGCTAATTTTGCCTACAGATGAAGATTTCATCGAATATGAAATAATAATAGAAAACATTATTCCGAATCCAACAATCCCATCAAGTGGTCAGTTTTTGTCATCGGGTAAAGATATCGTTGGTAAAGCTGACAAATCCCCTTGTGATTATAATTCTATCCATGTATCTGTTCGAAAAAAGTCTACAATACAAATGTCCGATTCTGACTATGGATACATTGACCCATCTCCATTCTTGGATCATCTGCTTCCCTATCCAGAATGGATCTGGGAATGTAAGGACTATACTTACATCAATTTCCTCAGTGTTGTTTCGGCTGATGCAGTCAGGGAAACACTTGACAAATTGGACGAAGAAATCTATAGAAACTTTGAAGTAGATAAAGACTTTGGGAACGAATTTCCTCCTCTAGAACCAAATTATCGTCCCCCAGATTTCGAAGTGGCTTCCCCCAATGATTCAGTAGTTGTTGGTGCGTGGAATAAGTTCAAAGAAGAATTCAAGGGTTTAGCTTCAAACTTCAAGGACATAGCCAAACAGCTTTTTGATTTCTCAAGTAACAGGTGATAAAAATTGATGCGTCGTTAAATTTGTATACTCCAGTATCTAAGTTCTTAGTCATTTTTTTTCTATTAAAAGTCAAGTCAAGATGTTTTTGCTGGAAAAAAATCTGCTAATTAAGACATTAAGACTAAAATCTAATTATATTTTTCTTGCCTTCGAGTTTTTAAATGTTAATTTCAGGACTGGTCCGAATCTTCTAGATCTGGTAGATGTTAATTCATATACTCTAGGGAGAATTAAAGAAATACTCGGAGATAAAGTTGGAAATGAAATGGAAATCGTTTATAGTAAACTTATGCAGCTTAGAACGTCCATTTCTGCTCAAAACCTGGATGGTTTATCAATGTCAAAACTAAGAAGGTTGTTAACAGCATCGTTTAGCACAGTGTCTGGATCAAAATCAAACATGGTGTCAAAAGTTCTTGCAAGAACTGAGAATGGTTTGTACATGACAACATAGAAATTCTGCTTTCATTTTAATAATCTTTATACTTGACTTTTTAAAATTTTTGTAGACAGAGATAGAAAGTCTGCAATTGTGGAAAAACAAATATTTTCCGTTTTAGATTGCCCGATGTTTCTAAATAGACTTCAAAAAGGCCCTGGCAATGTCTGTTTTGTGGATCGAAGTTGCAACGAAATTTCCTGTGCAGTTTTACTTTCCTATGGCAATCACAGACTAATGGTAACTGCTGATGTCAAAATGGATGGATGTTCAAAACAAGTCAATGTAACAGCACAGTCAACTTCAGTCCTCATAGAGTTTAAAGATGGTAAAGAAAACGTTCAACGTCATCACAGTGCATACGAGGGTTGTCCTAAAAAGTCGTAGACTTGGCAAACAATTTATATTCTCTTTGCTAAATTGAAGGAAACTTTGAGCTATTTAATTTTCAATTTTCAGGTGTTGAAATAGAAGAGAGGGTCCCACTGGTTAATGTATCTAGGTTAATGTCTGCTAACCTGGTTGTTTCTATAACATTTGACTCGTCAACGGCAGTTATATCCCTCAATGCCGAACTCTGTGTATCTGATTTTATTACCTGCTTACAAGCCGTTCCATTGTTGTTGAACTACGAAGTTGATTCGACATGTTATTTAGGTAATATATATTTATATTGTTTTCATATATGACACAAATTTCTACAATTAACTTCGATATATCCTTCGATATATGCAGAAAACTAGATAAAATAATTGTTTAAAGCACATAAGCTAATTTAACAAATTGATGTCATTAATACAAATAAGCGCTGCCGGCTCTTTACAAAAAATGGGGCTTAAAAACTGGACATATATATTATTTATTTGTCAAATATTGACCAGGCGATGGGAACAACCCCATATTGCCGACAATGGATAGTGTAACTGTTCAGGATTTCATAGCAGAACTCTCCGAAAATCACCTACTTGATAAAGAAATTCTAAAAATTATTGACGCCATCAGGGAAGCAATGATAGAGGAGGTATGATTACTTATTTGGATGTATATAATATTTATGTGAAGCCATTTAAAATGTGATGTACATGTATTGACAATCAAAGTGCACAGAATATATGAATATACATGGTCTCGAATACTATAATAGTAATCTAATCGAGCCTATCAGATGAGTTTTAAGTTTCAGTCACATTATCCAGCAATGGGGTATACGATAAAAAATCGATCAATGCATTTTTTGATAAAATTGGCGGGATGCCGGCCGGACACCCATATACATGTATAGTAATCGGACGATGACTGAGGCCAATGGGCGCATCGGTGGGGGTCATCGGGAGAAAATAAGTTCTTGTTAAAATTCAACGATGTCTCCACCGATGCCACACATAGATTCTTATAGGCAGCTCATCATTCACACATCTTTCAAGGATCTGCCGATGTATGGCCGAGCATCGTCCAGTTTTCCTTGAATCTGAGGCCGTCGGGCGGTGGTGGGCAACAGACATCGGCCGATCATCGACCAAACATTAGATAATAGTCGCCTAATGTTAGACCATTGTACGACCGATGTTCACCAATATGTGAGGGTCATCGGCCGAGCATTGTAGGATGACGGTGCACACTTTCCGATGTCTGATCGATGTCCGACCGGTAATCGGTGCCACGCCGATCAAAAATGATTTCCTCTGGAATCACTCACCGTACGCGTACTATCATCAACGGGGGTAAGCCTGTTGCTGTGAGAGGTGTGAAGAACTACTTTGCCGAAGAGGGCATTGTTATGTATCGCTCACACCGCCGATTACTACTGATTTTCATCAGTCTACGGCCATCGGCCGGGAAATGTGACTGAGGCTTATCAGATTTATTGGGAAATGTCATTCGTGAAATTAGCTTTTTCAATGATTTTATGAAAAGTTTAATTTACATAAGTAGTCACATAGCATGAAAATGACAAAGAAAATCAGGGCCAGTATATATGCATCTCACTAGCAACGGTACAATTAACATGTCTTTTCTACTATTAGATTGTAATGCCTATGTTAAATACTTTAATCTTTATCATATTATATCGGTTGTTATAGGTTCTGACCGAATTTTTCAATAAAGATGTGACGAGTGAAATACCTTAAATGTGACGTCTGAATAGTAAATAACTTAAAACCCTTTCCCCGCTGTATTGTTTAATATGTGCAATACATTTGAAGTTTTTTTTACATCAGTTAATTAGTGATCCGAGGACACTTCTGAAGGTAATGGGCAAGGAGTTCCAAAATAAGGTAGACTTCTGCGCAGATGTTGATATACCTTTTCCGACTAAAGATTTCGTGTTCTTCGATAAGAAAATAGGTCCTTTTATGATTGGTCCAATTGCATTGTATT
The DNA here is from genome assembly GCA_003671525.1 of Saccostrea glomerata. Lineage (NCBI taxonomy): Eukaryota > Metazoa > Mollusca > Bivalvia > Ostreida > Ostreidae > Saccostrea > Saccostrea glomerata. The sequence continues at coordinate 871,786 of PRKT01000133.1, read as the reverse complement.
TCGGTAAGTTCTACTCATATTTCATTTTAAGACTTTAAGTTCGTATTCTATTTTAATCGAGTTGTAGTGTTAAGTTTTCTATTGTGTCGGTTATTAGTTTTGTAACAGCTGTTGTTATGATTTAATCATAGAATTAGGAGCAGGAGCGTCCGTTGGCCTGAGAATACAAGTCGGTCTCTGTATACTAAGTTTCAAAGCAAGAGTAAGTGAACAATATAACACGTACATTAATCTTTTTTCACAATTATTTACAAGCTTATCTTTTAAAAAGATAGGCGAACCAGCGGTGTAGCAAAATAAAACACAGAAGAAGATATCTGAACCATAATTTAATTTGCACATTGGTTCACTGGGGTATGTGTGTGGGAGTGTTCAGTTTTTTAGGGGGGGAGGGGGGGTTGGTGGATGTCACAATTCAGAATGGTGTGAAGAGTGTGCTTCACGTCGGCAATGGCATAACTCCTTGACTGTGTTTTCTGTATTTTACTGTAATTTCAATTTCGAGATGAAAAAAGGGTCAGTAGAACTAACGAACACCTAGGTATGACTAGGTATAATATTCCTGTATGGTACTGTTTCTTTAGCAATCGCATCTTTTCGGGTGTTTCCAGCAAGCTTGGAAAACATATCCGAGGCTTTGCAGTATTTCGAGATTGCCGGAAAGATTCATGAAGGTCAATCGGCAATCCTTCGCTGACTCCGCTACGCTCCATTCAAACAGTGAGCCATCCGATGAGCTCCGAGTACATAAAGTAGATGAACCAACATTATTCGAATTAATATATTATCAATCGCAGCGTTGCTACTGCATAGTAGTTCTGAGGAACGAAGAATGTTTATATCAATATGCATTTACTGTTCATTCTGACTTTTGGGCAGAATACGAATGTCAAAATACTGGAGTATATATAATTATGATATGCTGTTCTCCGCAATAAGCTAATAGCTGAATAAAAATTATTGTGTATAACCATACCATCTTTCAGATCTTGTATACTCCAAACACATAATCGCAACTACGTTCAACGCAACATTTTGGTAATAAGGGAGCACAGTTTAAAACTATTTACCTAAAAACATTATTTTCCTAAATATTTCTTTAAGAAAGTATAAAATATTACCAAAAATCTATACCACGTTTACATAAACCACTCAGGTAAATCTTATAAAAATTATAGATAAAATCCGCAAAACCTTATGAACATTTTATCATATTTTGAGAATATATATCCTATCCATGTAACCTATTTTTCATTTCTTAATTCTTAAAATTGACAGGGAAGTCTGATTCCTTGGGCCGGGGCTAAAGCCTGGGGTGAAGCAGCTGTTAAATTCTTTATATTCAAAGCTGGAATAAGACTTACGGGATATCTTCTAGAGACGCGCTTTCCAATAACAGCAGAAATAACATATAATAAATTTCCTTTAGATGTAAAGTAAGTATTTTAGCAATCTTGTAGCAAGAATACATTTGATTTCTCTATAATTTTACTTTGAAATTGATCCTTATAGACTATAGAATAACTCAACATCTTTCTTAATTTCTAAAATTAACTTTCTTTATCGTCCGAATTTAATACATGTACACTTCAATATTTTTTTATCACCAGAGGAAGCTTGGACCTTATATTGAACCCACTGCGTTTAAAACTTGAAGCATACTTCGTTATAGAAATTAAGTTCTTCTTTATCAAAATTACCATTCCAATTTTCCGTGGCACGATTTGGACATATTCCACCAGACCAATTTCAGGTAACATCTTCACAAATATTAAGAGTGAAAAGGACGCAACTCCTCCCGAGTTTTCCTCTCCTGGTGTAACTTATCAACAGAATCGAACGAAAAGAGAAACAGCAGACAAATGCATCCTCAAACAAATTCCAGAGCGAAATCATAAAGACCCTGCATATTCATTACAGATCGCTGCAGATGATGATAAAAGCAATCTGAAATTGTACTACGCTATCGGGACACAACCTGGTGGTACAAATGTCGTAGATTTTACAGAAATGGGTGGATTTTCTTTGCTAGTTGCAACGAATGATTTGCCGAATGCAATACCTTTATACTGGACTGTGAAGGCAGTTAACAGTCAAGGCACCGATACCCGTGTGTATTGCATGCTTAATACATATGATAACACATTGCCAGATGGTCGAGTAGACCCCTCTTATATATATAGTTCTCATCCAAACGTCTTAACTGCTAGCATAAATGTATTTGAAGATTCTGAGTTGAAGCTTTTTCAGAGCCAGGCTTTAGGATATAGCTCTGGTATGTATGGAAGCGAAATTGTATCTTGGAAGAATCTTTCCCTGGATACATCCACACACAGAAGCGAAATCCTAGGTGAATTGAAACATTTTAGTGTTCCAAAAACAGGAAAACTCACAAGTACACCATTTGCTGTTCACATTACTCATTCACCAGAGGACTGTGCAACATTCTGCATTAAATCAGGAAAGAAATGTGTTTCGTTTGATTATGATTTCTTCACTGAATCGTGTAAATTGCAAAACTTTGTCGAAGGCCCGAGCGCTAAGTTAAGAAGAAGTGGTTCCTTCATGAATTATGAGAGACTGGGAGTTGGATACAGTTCGTATGAAAGATATGAAAATCTTCCTTTGGAACACGGTACTCTGTATTATTTCAATGCTAGGATAGAAAATGTTCTTGGATATGTTGGATATCTACATTCCTATGGTACAATGGTCGACTTTTCACCACCTAATACTGGATATCTAGGCACAGAATTTACCGAATTGATTTTGGCAGACGGATGCAAAGCGTCGGTTGCGCAACGTTGTGTCGAAGTAACATGGAAGAAAAACCATAGGTAATTGAAAATATTTTCAAAGATCACTTTCCACGAGTATTTGATGATATAACTTGTTAGTATATTTTTTGAAGCAAATGAATACCGCGGTATATCTGCAGAATGTATGAGCCAATATTTATTAATCAGTTGGCATATTTTAGGCACATTATTGATGGACAAGGGGCATCAACTGTATTCAATGGACACACACCATTGAAGGATGTAATGTATACAAGATCGAATCACTATTTATCAGGTAATTTCATTCTTGTACATGTGTAAACCGAACATAAAGGTATACGTGGAGAGAATGCTTTAGCATTTGCCTTTACTCTCTCTGAGAATTGAAATTTATTGAAAGTTTATTCTTAAGTATCTAGAAGATTAAAAGTGACTGATATTCCATTTTCATTGCAACTAGCACCAAACAAAGGACCAGTGATGATCTTTGACTTGCATTATCCAAAATTTCGAAAAAATAACAAAACAGAACAAAAAGAAAAAAACAGCTCACGCAATTTTTAAAGTGTTGTGTGGTTGATTCTTTAACATAAAATAAAATGGTTCTAATTTTCATAAAATTGCTACCTTTTAGATAAAGTGTTCGTTATATCTCAATCCATGGACCCTAAATACTGATATATCACGTATATTTTCAGTTAATTTTGATGGCTTTGACGATGATGAATCTGGAATATACCAGTATATGTGGGCTGTTGGGAAATCACTTTGTAACCAAGACGTGCTTAACTTTTCAAACCCACACATATTTCTCCACAGTGCGCAACATTGGACAAATAGTGGTTATGAGAAAAATCTTACTTTGCAGGTAATTCTTTCTGGAATTAAATCTACTTATTTTTGTGCGCTATAGTTTGAAGGAATGAATTTAAGTTAGTTGTGAATCATGCATTATCTCTGATATAGGATGGAAAATACTTCATGACAGTCCAATGCCTCAACAACGTGGTATTTGGGGGATCACTAGTTACAACCGTGTGCCACAGCATTCCCCTTACTGTGGACACAACTCCACCGTTCTTTGGTAGCGTTGAACAAATTTATTTCGATGAAAACTTCGATATGCTTGCCATTTACTATAAAGCTGGTGATAACGAGTCACTACTAAGAAGCGTCGACTTCGGACTTGGGAAAACAAAATATGACGTTCTTATCAGAGAGTATTCGTACCACGAGCCGATGAATGGGAACAATGCTCCGTTCATTGTCATTGAAGAGCTGGATTTAGAAGAGGGAGTTCCTGCTTGGATTCGACTGCGAGTTGATAATGGCGGTAAATTTCTTTTATGATTAACGATGAGAAATTTGTTTTGAAGCAATTTACGTTTCTTTTTGATCGATAATTACTCAGAATAAAACACGATGAACGATGCATAATTATCAGTATAATGCAATTTCATGAATTTAAAAACTCCAGATGCTTTAAGAATACCATTTATTTTGCTTTAAGGTTGGTTTTCTTTTCCTTTTTATTTCCAGTTGGACTTTTCAAAGCTGGAAATGGTCCTGATCCAATTTTGATCGACAGATCGCCTCCGGTGTCAGGAAAAGTAATTGATGGAGATATTGCGCATCATGATTTGAAATATCAATCAAATGACATGCAGATTTGTGCCCAGTGGAAGGGTTTTTACGATCCTGAGTCTGGAATTGACCAGTAAGTATAATGACCTTATGTTCACATCGTCCAAATATCTAGCTGGTATAAAGAATATATCAAACAGTATGGCATTAATTTTTTGTGCTCATTTTTGGATATTGTTTGTGTAATTTTTTGGTCCAATACTAAACTTTCGTAAGAAGCATCTTTTTCAGCACAAGAGCCGCTTAAATATATTATTCCACACCTTACAAAGTACTGATGCAGTTTGAACATGAAATTTTAAGATTAAGACCATCTAGTTACAATTCTTTTAAAATTTTACTGCGGTTTGTTTCTTTTTTAGTTTCCGATGGGGGATAGGAAGTTTTCCTGGAAAAGACAACATTATGAAATTCCGTAATTTTTCACACAACACAAGACATTCCTGTGCTGACATTGCCCTCCAGCACAATACAAGCTACTATTCCACTGTCATTGTCTTTAATGGAGCCTTAAATTCCAAAGATTCTAATGGTTCATCCAATGGAGGTAATATACAGTGTATACCAAAATTTAAAAACAAGTTAACAGTAAATCGTAACTCTGTAATGTTCTTATTTAAGTAACATGATATCAAATAATTTTCAATTTGAGCTTCTCTCAACTTTTTAAACTTAAGAATTAATCAAGATATATCTCAAAAAGCGTTTTTCATAATATAATTTCTTGCTAGTGTTAGTCGACATAACACCGCCAGTTCCAGGATATGCAGTTGATGGTCCTGATTTGTCTGAGGATCTATCATTCTCATCGGAAACAGCTACCAAAATTGTCACATGGGAGAATTTTACTGACGAAGAAACGGGCATTGAAAAGTACACCGTGACTGTTTATATAAACGATGTCAAGATAAGGAAATTCGAACCTACAACAGAAACAAATTTTATTGATCATTCCATCACCTTATATCACAAAGATAAAGTTCACTTTGAAATTGAGAGTTTCAACAATGCGGGCCTTTCGATAAATGTTATAACGGATGGATATATTGTTGATCACACGCCCCCAAATTTGATATTCATTCAAGACAATATTCACCAGAGAAGGTATCAGACTAATGACAACCTTCTGAACCTAAGATGGCAATTTAAGGATGAGGAATCAGGGATAACAGAATATCGCTATACAGTTTTTGAATCATTGCATGGATTGAAGAAACGTTTTTGGCCAAAGTTGGAGATGTATCAAAGCATTTTCCCGAATGCCAGCGTTGGAAACATTGCTGTAAACTTGAAAAATAGTCTTCTGTTAGGTGCCATGTATTCAGTTCACGTGACAGCAATAAATGCAGCACACCTTTCTACAGCACACGAATCAGAAGGCGTAACCATTGACCCAACTCCTCCTATCATGTTAAAGGTGATGAGATTCATTATTATCTTTTAGAAATTTTATACATCTAATATTTAACCTATTTAAATCTGGATACGAATGTTTTTCTTTAAAAAGCTGGTCAAGCATCTTTGTCATTAAAGTACATTATTTTAATCAATTCATCAATCCTGCAAAATGTTCTGAAAATAATGTTTTTTTTAAGGTACACATAGGGTTTTTGGATGAAGAAGAAGAAATCGAGGATGGATATGTGCAGCATGCTAATTCAAAATTAATAAGAATAAGTTGGATTGGCAATGATCCAGAAAGTCTCGTAAAAAACTTTTATGTTGCTATTGGAACAAGTCGAGGAGATGTAAGCGTGACTAATGGATATATTGATATGAAAACTGAAACTTCTGCAGATATCAAAGCCACTCTTTTAACTTTTTCTGAATCTGGGGAAATATACTATGTCGCTGTGAAGGCTGAAAATGGTGCTGGTATTCTATCATCTCCACTATATTCAAAACCAATAAAGATCTTGAGGGAAAATATACCAGGAGTTATTTATGATGGCTGCGAGTCTTTCATTGATAAGGATCATACAAATGACAGACTTAGCGTTGCAATGCATTTCGAGGGATTTTCAAGTGAAGCATGTAACATTGTTAAATATGAATGGGCGATTGGATCCAAACCTTTTTATTCTGATATAAACGAGTATACAGAATACGACATTGTCCACAATGAAACCCATGGCAAAGCACAAACTCATGTACAACTCAACGAAAACCAAACATATCACGTCACAGTCAGAGCAAAGACTGGCCACAACTGTCATGAGGAATTCATTGTGTCTACATCAGATGGAATAACCACTGACTTTAGCCCTCCCGAAATCTCAAATATAGTGCCAGAAAACATGGAAGGGCATTTTTACGACTCAGAATCTCAGTGCCTCTATCAGTCGTACGTTGATTCTTTCGAATACAAATGGAATGTAACCGATCAATCTGAATTGCAATTTGAAAATTATTCGGTTGGATTGAAACCGCTGACAAATGATGTACTACCTTCTTCTGTATCTACAGTGTCGAAGATTCTACCAGGTATTCTTTCACCACAAACTGGTATTGCATACTTTGTGAATGTCTTTGCAAAGGATAACGTTGGATTTTTCACTTCTTTGACTTCCCTGCCAATAGTTGCAGATATCTCACCACCGACAATTGATAATCTAACATGCACCAATGTAATATCTACTAAACAATCTGCCGTAGTATGTTCATGGAAAATTATAGAGAAAGAAAGTAAGTTAAACCAAATATCGATCTGTATTGGATCCCAAGAAATTTTGGAAGACGTGATCCAGAAAGTCACACTTCCTACATATCAGAGCAAGTGGACCGTTGATGTGAAGAGCTATTCAAATTTGAACAACCTTTCTCATATCTTTGTCTCTCTTACTGCATCAAACGTGATGGATCTTTCATTTACCAAAACGTTAAGAATTGCAGTCGATTCCACCGCACCAGTTATAGAAAATGTAGAATTTGTCACGTGGACAAACCCTGTAAAGAAACATGTAAAGCAGATTTGTCAGCTACCGTGGACTTATGTAGATGTCAATGTGTCTACTTTGGAAGATAAAGAATCGGGAATAGATAGGTAAACAATTAGCTTATAAAAAATAGAAATTCATAAAAAAAAGTCAAGTTTTGATAAACGTCATTTCAAACATTTTATTCATATCGAAAAGCCACCAGTAGCCGGGGGAGCGCTGCAAAGAGACCCGTACTCGACACGTACGTCATTTGAGTAATGAGGAGTCTTTTTTGTGCCAGCGACCACTGCGCCGAGCCACGGGACCACGATTTGTACGGTCTTATCTAATGGACCAGTACCGATCTAACGTTCACGACCACTGAGATTCGAACCCGAGACGTAATGATCAACTCCGTACTCCGCGACTCTGAAGCAAACGTTCTGATCACTGCCCCAGGAGAGCAACAAAAAAATAAAGCGATAATTGATAAGTTATGCAGGAAATATATGTACACTTCACTAGATTTTTATTCTTATTTTAGAGTTGAGATCTGCCTGGGAAGCGAGCCAGCAACTGACAATATCAAGGCATATCAAGACATGGAAAACAATTATATAACCATTGATAATATCTACGCCTCGGCTGGAACCAAGATATACGCAACTGTAAGGGCATACAACAAAGTGGGACTTCACAGTGTCTTGACGTCGGAACCAATAATAGTCAGTCCAGATCCTAGAATTGATGTTCTTGACGGAAAAGGCAATATAGATGCTGAATTTCAAGCAAGTTTAAACGTACTTCAAGGTATATTAATTATTATTATACAATAGAAAAGAATACAGATTTATTTTTATTAAGTTGTCAATTTGATAAAAAGAAAATGCAAATTTATGTTTATCTTTAAGAAAATGACTTATTATTGACGACATTAAATTAAAATGTTTTTAATTTTGTAAAACTTGACAAATGCGGATGAACATTTACTTTGATTTTTTGTAACAGGTTCTTACCGCTATTCCGATAATTGTCCGATTATAAAGGCTGAATGGTCGGTAGAGGATCTGGCGGGAGATATCATCCAAAATTTTACCGCTGTAGCAGGGAATGGACTTTTCTTCTATAACGACCAATTGACTTTGCAAAATAATTACTTGTACTTTGTTAAAGTAAGAATAACGGACGCTTTAAATCGGACAAAAGAGGGAAAATCGAATGGTATTACCGTAAGAATCCAGCCACCTGTGCCTGGCCTCGTAAGAGATGGTCTTGATTCAGAGGACATCAAATACCAGGAATCTCTGACAGAACTTTCAGCAAACTGGGACGCTTTTGGTGACGATGCTTCTGGAGATCCTACACAGAAAATAGATCATTATGAAGTTTCCATCGGGGATGATACAAGAGACCATTTTACTCGAACAAACATACACTACTTTACAAATGTCGGCTTAAACACAAGCTACACATTTTCTGATTTAAACCTCACGTCAAAAACCGTACGTTATTACATCACGGTAAGAGGTTACAGCATAACTGGTTCCTTTGAAGAAAGCTATTCCAATGGTATTAAAGTTGGATACCGACTAGACATAATACCGGGACACATAGAAACAAATGACGTACAATCCAGTACCAGTGAAATAACAGTTTCATGGAGTGGATTCGATTCCGATATTGGTATACAGGAATATTCCTTTGCAGTATCAACTACTCCAGTCATAAATAGTAATAAAACATACCCATGTTCCGATATTCAAAGACTTTCTTCTCGGTTCGACATAGCCTCACCTAAAGTGATCGGACTGGATACTATTCAAACTCTTAAAAACATGTCTCTTGAGCATGGAATGAAATATTATGTAACTGTCATTGCTAGTGATGAAATCGGAAAATGTTCGTCATCGGAGAGTTTGCCTATCCTTGTTGATACGACTGCACCAATTCAGAGTATTGTGAACTTCATTGTAAATGGTTGGAATGTAACTGGAAGAGAAAAGTTTTTCGTGACGAACCCAAATAGAATAGATGTTAATCTTCTTGATTTAACAGACCCCGAGAGTAATATTAGTACAGTTACTTTTCGATTATTCCAATATTCGGATTGCCCTGTTAAAACTCTATCCTCTTATATGTTGAAAGAAACAGTGGCTGTAAAGGACACTAAGGTGAGCATGACGAGTTTGAAATTAGAATCTCAGCGGTATTATTACATTGACGTAACTGCAAGCAACAACGCTGGACTTGAATCGAGCTTGCGAAGCCCAATTATGCTTTTTGATTCCGGCTCACCACACGTAGGATCAGTCATTGTTGGAAGTAACTGGAGGAAGGCGACATCGTATCAATTTTCGAAGTCCAGAATCACAGCTTGGACTGCAATTGCAAGAACAGAAAATGCATACGAATGTGATAATACAATTACACTCTTTCCGTCTGAAGAAGACTTAACATGGGTCCCTTTATCGGGAATTTTTTCTACAGAAAATGTTATACGAGAAAAATATCGGTGGCTTATGAAAATAGGATATAATGTTCCATTAACAAAGGTATTAAAAAGTGGAATTTTACTCTGGATTGGTGCCTTACGGGATGGAAAATATTCTAGTACAATTTTGGCAGCAAAAGGAAAGAACATCTCCACGTCCTTGATCATATCAAGCTCAAAGACAAATCCATATTTCCCCTTAAAATTTTCACGACCACAAGTCAATAATTTTGACAAAGTCAGAAATAATTTAACGGACTCAGAACATGAAAACTCGAGCAGCTCATATTCCTTCACCTCAACCAAAAATTATACATCAGCAACAATAGCTAGTCCTACTGCTGTTGTCATAGTTAATGGGACAGAACCTTCCTATGAAGCAATGGAAACAGATATGTCCCCCGGATTCGGATTTCATGTTTTAGGTGATCAACAAAAAGGAAGCAAAGTATGGGACTGTTTGTTTTGGGCAAAAGATAATAATGAAGAATTTCATCGTTGGGTGCAATTAGACATTGACCCATTCGAAAATTATCAGAAATATACCATACACACAAAAAGAAAGCTTTCTGAAACCAAAATAGTGTGGGATTTGGAATTCTTAATTAATGGAGATATTAAGGCAAACATTTATGGACTTTCATTTGATACTAGTGATTTAAGCATTTTCGTCCAAACGTGGAATTTTGAAAACTACGAAGAACCAATAACTGACCCAATTCACCCGTATCGGTCTCAAGCCGTACTATCAAAATTAAAAATCCCCTCTAATAGAACACTGGACTGTTTAAACGGAAAAGGTTTTTATGATGGTGAAAGTGGTATTGCCGAAATATGGACAGGGGTATCTGACAGCATAGATAGATCTGGAAATGTCAGGAAAATGGAATTATATAAAAGGATGTGTACTCCGTGCTTATTCAATTGCAATTTTAGTTGTGATGAAAACTGTTCTCTCTCTAAAAGAAGTCTTTCAGAATTTGAAATAATTCCTCTCACGTTAGATAATCTAGATCTGAAGACAACAATTGTCTCCAACGATGGTTTAAACGCAAGTGTAAAGACAGAAATCGTCAATTTGACAGAATATTACGTTAACGTTAAGATGGTTAATTTTGCTGGATCAGAAGTTTCAGCTATTTCAAATCCAGTCATTATTGATGAGACACCGCCTGTTTGTGAATATATCCGCTGCCTGGACCCCGACGTAACGGGAATGGATGCACCAACTGAAAAATTGGGGTCTAATAAGACTATTGGAGCCTACTGGTTGTGTGAAGATAATATAAGTGGAATTAAAAAAGTACATGTTATGGTTGGAACTGGAAAGACCGAAAGCGGGACCAAAGAAGGCGAAAACATGCTACCAGAAAAAGATATAGGCGCTGTTTCGAAAGTAAAATTATCTCTAGATGAGAACATTTACTTTGGAAACAGAAAAACGTATTTCGTCAATATCAAATTGTTTAATGGAGCCGGACTTTCCTCAGGTTATAGCTGCAATGTATCGACAATTCTTACTCCACCAGACGTTTCCAATGTAGATTCGAATATCCTGTTTTCATCTGAAAGAGATCAGGCGACAGGAACAGTTTTGGCAGACTCTTTAGACCGATTTGGGATAAGCTGGCACAACAGAGGAAATGATACCGAATACTACAGTAAATATTGCTTTCCCGAGCTAAAACTTGATCTAAATCTATTTAGATAACACCTTAATAATGTATTTCTCTGTCTTGTATACGTAGAGTGGCAAATGGGGACATCTGAAGGAGGGGAAGACATTATACCACCAACTATAATTGGTCTAACAACGGAAGGGACGGCAGAAGTTATTAGCGGTGAACTGTGGTTGAACGGTAATAAAACTGGGAAATCCCTAGCAGCGTTTACACCGGAATCCTGGAGGAACTTAACTGAATTGGAAATAAACGAAACGGAAACTGACTTCCGCTTCTTGATGGAACCTGGACGATGCGTGTTTCTGTCACTTATTGCTGTCGGATATTCCAACTTGGAGGCAGACATAGCATCACAGCGGATATGCTTTAAGCGTAAGTAAAACGCCATGAAAACAGAGAAAAGAATTCATATATTAAAACCTTTCATTGAAAAGTTTATCGAATTCAATATTCAATAACTTACAGCCAGAAAAGACATATGAAAACTGTATCTTGAATCATCAGTTTTAGATTTATCGTTACACGTGTACGAGTGTTGTTCAGAATGTTCTGCCAAAACTTTATAGCTAACATTCAAATTTGGTAGAAATGTTTTAATACTAAATTCCAATGATTATGTAACCGGAACAATTGTAATCAACATAAATTTCACGTAATAGCGACACGCTTTTAATAATATACAATTTTTGCAGGTTTTTGAGGTCAATACAATGATTTAGCCATCTGAGGAGTACAATATTCACCGAACCCGAAGGGCGAGGTGAATATTGTACTTCGAAGAACGCTAAATCATTGTATTGACCTCAAAAACAGCAATAATTGTTTTATTATATGATTCACTGATAAAATGATACAGCTCATTACTTGTTTGCATTTTATTAAATCCTAGCCAAATACAAGAGAGAAGCAGAATGAAAATATGAATAAATCTTACCAGTCAGATCAATTCGAAATGTTTTTTTTAAATCAATTTTAGTTGCCATGAAATAAATATATAATGTCAGTCTTTTTATAAGATAGATTTTGAAAAGGGAAGACTGACTGCCAAAAAGTAAAAAAAAATTGTTCAGTAAAAGTGTTTTAGGGGGGGGGGGGTTCCCTGCATCCCCTCTTACCACCCTCACCTTAAATATATATTCGCTTATATTTTGTTCACATGAAAATAAAAATCATAGTCGTTTAAGTATAGCTTTCTAAAACAATTTGTATCAATTTGGAATTTCCCAATCTATTTTTAGATCAATGTAGAGGAAATAAATCCTTGTATTGACCTGGAACGTCACATGCAGGTCAATACAACGTAGTATTTTTCTAACATAGTTGGATCTCAGCCAATCAGAGAGATGGAAATTATTCAATCATATAATAAGTATGCATTAGTTCATTCTGTACAAACTTGTAAGAAAAGTATTTTTAAGAATAATATGACGCTATTTCATTGATTTTGAGGTAGCTCTGTGCTTACAAACAAATCTGATCTCGCAAGATTAGGAACATGATTTCTAGTGAATATTTATGGAATGAAATTTCATATATCATTCCAAAATAAATATTTTTACCCATGGTAGCACGTTGACTTTTAATTTCTTTTTAAAAGTATAATGAAGATAAACATGGATTGCGATTTTTCCGAATAACCCTTGTATAAATAAATTATATATTTATATACTGTATACAGGTAAATTTTCGTCCCCATTTTATTTTTGCCCCTTTCGTCTTCACCTCGTTCGGGTGAATTTACAGAATACAGTATAATTTCATAAACAAAACTGTGACTAGGAGAATATAAAACTAGGCGAAATTGTTTGCAAATATGAAATGGAGCAAATAAAGCGGGGTTAAAAAAAATAACCCTGCATAGAGTATACATATGTTTGAACAATTTTGATGGAAATAACGATGTAAAGCAATATTATACAAAAAGTGTCAAAATCTAAATTTGTAGGAAAGGAAGAAGATTTGTTTTTAAATGATCAACACAACAATATTACGACAGTTGCAATGCTGTCTAATAAGAGATTTGAGAAGGTCACCAACGTAAATGGAAATGAAGAAATTGGCATCAGTATTTCAGGTATTTGTATTTCCTACAATTTAAACAAAGGATGCATTGAGTAGTTTAGAGTCGCGGTATTCTTATCTTTTTATTTATGTAATTTTCTTTTTTATAAAAATAAACCTCATCTTTTAGGACAAATAAGTGGAGTTTCCATTGGTTCTTTGTTCGAGTCCGACCTACAAGCAGAGTATGGGACAGCTTCATCGATTGAGTTCAGGTCTTACATTATCAATCCAAATACCACAGACTGGCCATCAACACGTGAAATTCGAAATAGGTAATTGATAATTACAACTGCCATGAAACATATGCGGAAAAGACTAAAAGGTGGCCTTTAATTAGTTTGCATATTCTTTGAGCCAAAGGCATATTAGAAAATCGTACCATAAAATAATTCTATTTTTTATTTTAGGATTGTGAAATCGCTCGGAGTCATATTTTTCATCGCTCCTACTCCTACAATAGCTGTGGAATTTATTGATGTTCGAATCCGAGTAAACTTGAATGATTTCGACAATTTTACGGTTCCTGCTCTCCTCATTTGGGATAGCTACACACTATACTCGGACACAAACAGTAAAGAAAATCTTTTTAACGTTTCTTTATATATGCGCACCCGAATCAAATGCGTTTATTCTATTTTGGCACTTCTATTGAAGACAATGCTTTTGAATAAAAAAGAGAATTAACCTGTATTTTGTCTATTTTAAAAGGATTTCTAAAAGTGTAAATACATGTATCAAATGTTAAATGTTGTTAGAAAAATACACGTATTCACTATTTTTACCTACAGCATATGGCATTTGGCGACATGTGGAGGAAAATTGTGCAGGGGAACTTAGAACTCCAACATTGGAAGGAGATATTTATAAAACAAAGGTAACTTTCTTGCAGTTTAACTCGCTTATAAATTTAGCAAAGATCTGGGAATTTGCGAATACAAACCGCTATATGCGTTGTTTGTTTTATCATCCGTATGACGACTTAATAAAAGTAAACTAAACGATTTCACAAAATATATTTTTTCAACTTTAAGTATGGAAAACAATATAAAAATACATAAAATACAAAATTTACCTCGGAGTTCAGAGTTGATTGCTTTCAAAATCAATATCAGTTCAATATCTTTAAAAATTAACATCCTTGAAAATTCGCTAAAAAATGAACATATCAAAATTACTTCGCTATGACCGTTAATTCGCTATATCCAACTTGGTTAGCTTTACTTTTTACAAGGAATAGATAAGAATTTTACCGGGGGTTGTAAAAAAAACACCTTGAAGTTCACAATATATCCGTAAATGTGCTATATCCATGATAACTAAACAAGTTTTACTGTTTATGCCAAAGATTTCAAACTGGTATTAATGCAGTTTAATTAAGATTATGATTTCAGCAGTAAATATCTCATTGTATTGGTATTACATGTACCCTTGCTTTACAGATATGTCAAGGAACATTCCAAATGTCAACAAGAAGTAAAAGATCAACTACAATATCAGTCACAAAACCTTACCAGTTTACACTAACAGCCATGAACGTGTCGTTCTATAATTCACCACCTGAAGTCGATATCGATACTATTGTGACAATGGAAGATACGCCGATAATCGATTTCCAAATACCTTACCACGACGATGACATGGACTCTGTTCAATTTTTCCTTCTAGCAAATTCAGACAATGGTTTCGCAAATCTGACGTCGAATGGAAGTGTGTCATATTATCCCAAAGCAGACTTTTTCGGAAAAGATAGCATTCGGATAACATTGACAGATAATGCGAAATATCCAGCAACAGTCGAGAAAACCATTTGGATTGAAGTCAATAAAGTTAATGATATGCCGTTGTTTGGTTTTCACTATAATGATTCTTCATATGACGTTATGGAGAATAAGAGCTTAACCCTAATTTTTGAAGGAAATTCAACATCCCATTATCTATTTGACTTTGGTTTCGCAGATGTTGATGATAATGAAACTCTTTCTTTCATAACGAGCCTTACTAACACCAAAGATGTCAATATAACCATTACGGACACCGATAATGCATGGTTTCTAAATGACACGTTCGGATATAAAGAGATGAGAACAGTCCAAGGATATGCAGCGGATATGATTATCAATAAAGATTTCCATGGTGATTTCTACTACTACGTTCTCGGTTTTGACAGTCACAGCTATTATACCGAGCGTTTGGAGACTCATATTTATATTCTCTGGTCTCCATGTGTCAATGGTTTTTGTTCCCCGAAATTCAACACCTCTCCATCTTGCCAAGACATTTCCAGAGCTGCTTCTTTTGATTTTTATAAATGCACATGTCATCCTGGATACTCGGGAGTGTGGTGTGAAAATGAAATTAACGAATGTCTGCAACAACCTTGTGGGGATCTCTACTACTGTGAAGACAAAATCAATAGCTATAACTGTGTCATCAAAGCCGAGGTTTTATACAGTTTTATTGTTGCTGCAATATTATTCATAATTCTTCTTGCCATCTTGTATCGAATCTTCCGATACAAACCAAAGACAAACAGGTAATTAAAATCAATTTTCATATGCTGTTTTATGTAAATATAAAGTATTATTTATGATGACTGTTTATTTTGATTAATACAATATGCAATTTATCATAGGACTACACCTCCTTTGCAAGAGGATCTGAATGAATCTTTCGAGGACTTGTAAGTACCTTTTAGAAACCATGTTAATAATATTACAACTATACTTTATAATTCCTTTTCTGAGCATTCAAGTTTTCTTTTGAATTTCTTTTTCAGTGATGACTGCACTGTTGATTTGTAAGTATTTGTTCCTCAGAATACTATCAATCTGTATCTTTACAAGGAATATTTCAAAGTGTACATCTACGTTTCAAACTTCGAGTCATGAGTCATTTCTCTACTTTGTTAACTGCAAATCACGTTTTCCAAACAAAAAATATCGGTTATCTAAACACTGTACCACTCTATTCTTGATCAAGTTTTCATTCCCTATTCATTGAACGTTAATTGATTGGACTTTGATATCTACATTTATTTAATACCACTTCAAGTGTAACAAACCATTACAAAAAGTCCAAGTAGCACTAAATACTCGCATCTTCTTTGGAATTCACTTGTGACAATTAACAAGGTATATTACATGTTATTTATTAGGTAGATAAAAAGAGCTGATTTTTAGAGTATTTAAGATACAACAATGGCAATATTTTATTATGAATACTGATGTGTTTTCATATGGTCATATAAAATCAATACATATAATGCGTATTCTTATCAAAATTTGTTCACATAATTTTTTTGTTACAGAATTGAATTCAACAGCTTGCCACCTATTGCAACTGACTTTCAAACTCAACACATCAAGAACCCATTACAGCCATGTGAATTGTTTAAAACGCCTAAGGAAAATCCAAAGAAAGGATCATTATTCAAACTCAATGATGGTAGCAAGAACCATGAAAACACGAAAACAGAAGTTTTCACAAATTGCATTCACACATATCCTCTTGGACAAACGTATAAGCACTGGGCAGGCGAAGAAAACCCGTTCTTTGACAATGCAGGGCAGAAGACGGAAAATAAAAATCAAGTGAAGGAGAGTCCATTTCTGGATCCGTCATTGGGAAACGATAATGCTGCTTACTCGCAAGAGGACGAATTCTCGGATAACAAACAATTTGAATCAAATAATAAAACACAAAATGATTTGGCAAAGATAAAACCCTCGAAGATCCTATTTGAACGAAGTAAAACGCATGTGCAGGAAAGTACTCAAAATGATTCGATCAACTACGGAATGAACGACAAAAGGCGCCAATCCTATGACGCAACGGGTAGCTCAAAGCTTACAGAAGCATTAACACGTCTAACAAAAGGTTTGGCTGCCGCAAAGAATTACTTAACCAAACGGAGCCATACAGAGCCTACAATCCTTCGAGTTGCTTCAGCAGAAGAACATCCTCCTGCTCGGAAGTCTGATAGTGATAAAACAGAAGACAGAAACGTGATATCCACACCGATCGGAATGTCGACGGACGATATGATTTGATCACGAAGTCCATGCAAGGGAATTAGATTTATAGTTACAATTTCTGATTATTTGGTAGAAACAAAATTTTACAATTTAGTATTTAGATTTTTTAGTATATTTTAGTATATTTTTAGTATATTTCTGTACTCTTTCTCTTTAATTCAACTTTGCTATATCTTCACCGTGTGTTAGATCTTATTGATTATGGACAAAATGATCACTTACTAACAAGTAATACATTTTTCAATATGTCTCGTTCATTGATATTTTTTATGGATAAAATTAAACAAAGAAAAAGAACGTCATTTATTAGGGTTTTTTGTGTTACCAATCACAGGCACTTGTTTCGGGAATAAATTTTAACCCATAGTATAATAATAACACAAGGTATCTAACTCCGATTTAAACCGAGTACCCCGCTCCCTTAGAATCGCGCTCATTTACACTTTCAGAGGAAATGCACGGGTAAACTGGTTATACCTATGTCATCTACGATAATTTATCTACACAACCATATCTGACATGCTTTTCTTTGTTTTTTTTAATCTCCTTAATCAGCTTAAAATCTCTGCTCGCCGAATGGAAAGTGAAACTCAACCATAGAATGGGATGTTCTAGTCTCGGACAAAGAATTAGACCTCGAATTTGATTGGCTAAAAATCTGTTTCTAAAATTACACCGGAAAAACATCGTAGTGTTTTTATGGAAAATAAGACACTATGAAATTTTATTTATTCAATGCAATATTTAAAATCTGAAATTGAATTTTTAAACCCACGCATTCTTTAATTTTTCTCTTTGCCCGAGATTAGCTCATACCGTTTTATTGTTTAGTTCGACTTTTCTACTCGGCGAATAGAGTTTTGACGCTGTTTGCGGATATTAAAGGAAACAAACACAAGCAAGCCATATATTGTAGATAAATTATCGTAGATGACACAGATATAAACAGTTTGCAACTGCCTTTTCTCTGAAAGTGCAAATGAGCACGATTCTAAGGGAGGGGGGTACTCCGTGTAAATCGGAGTTATATACCTTGTGTTATTATTATACTATGGGTTAAAAATTTATATACGAAACAAGTGCCTGTGTTACCAATGCCACTTTCTTTACCATGCTCATAACGATTGTTTTGTTTGGTTGTTATTCAATGTCTTTTCAAAATTTTTTGCTCATATGAAGACGGTATAACTTAATGCGGGTAGCGGGCTGCAAATTTATAAATACATATTTGCTCGGCACTCGTGACCATTGAACACTGAGGGCTCGTTTTCGTACCAACAACTTCTGCGACCGAGGCCCCGGTTTATTCGGTCTGATTCAAAGGTCCTGTTTCCACGTCCCACAATGAATTTGAGCCCAGATCATAAGGATCAGCTCCTTACTCCGTGATTCTAGAGCAGACACTCTAAAATTGTGACAAGACTGTGTCATTTTATGAAGAAAATTTCAAATCTCCCCTCTAGTAGCACATTCTATGTAAAACAAATTATTGTCAGGAAATTTTAAGAAAAACAACGATTTTAAACGCCTACATCGTAAAATTTGTTTCATGTTTTTAGAAAATATCCATTTTATTACGATTGAATATGGCCCTGACACTCAAGTACAATTTTATTTTTAAAATTTGCTACTTGTTTCAATTTAAAACTTTTACCCTTCTAATGGACCACCCTTCTACCAGGGGACCACGATTTAAACAAACTTCAGTCTGTATTATCTGGGGAGGCTTGTTAAGTATTATGAAAGTTCATAGCAAATCATTAAATCCTAACAATGTTTTCCCTATATGCATCTGCACAGTTTCGGTACCCTGAAAGGCCATGAAAGAATTAGATAGAAATCGAACTTTCCTCATAGACCTCATAATCTGGAAATAAAGTGCACTACCAGAAGATGCTTGAATAAAAGGCTTGCCTTTTCTTGAGAGTTTTTTTTTATGAAACCTAATGTATTTGATTTCATATTATGTTTCCAACAAACTCAAAAAGGCCATGCATGGATTGAATAAGATTGAATCAACACGACTTAAAATTCTAATGTTTTAATATTACGCGCCACTGTATTTTTGTTTGCCATGGTTTAAAAAATGTTCATTACAGAGCGAAGCATTCTTTTACAATTCAACCTATTTGGCTGGGTAGTTCAAGATTTTTACAATAAAATGAAAAACAAAAAATCTCTATTCTGTGTGAACTTTTATTAATAATTCGCATATAAAACCAACTGCTACAAGTTTCATGTAATTAAAACATTTAAAGTCATTCCAAAATATTAATGACTCTATGTCTGTAATCTTCCTACTTATGCACAAAAACTATAATGAAAAAAGTAAGACATAAATTATTGTATAATAATCATAAAACGATTTCATGGTAAAAAAAAGATAATTTCATTAATATATTAATAAGTTTTTCTTATGCCAGTCATCTTGAATTAATTGTTACTTTTTCATAAAAGTAGTTTGCAGATTAACCTTCAATCCACGTTATATTATTTTTCATCCGGCTGTAGATGTAATAAAACTTTGCATTTTACAATAAAAAAAACAAACGACTTTGTATTGTATATAACAAATCAACAAATATAAATATAATGAAAGTCCACGTGCTAACTTTAAAAAGTTCAGATGCTAAATTTCAACAGTTAAATGTTCTTAGCTTGAATAAAGAACTACGAAAGATTAATAAAAAAGGAAATTATTTAAATCAAAATTTTCAAAACGCCTGTCACGTTTTTGCTAACCACTCCAACTCCCAGTTATTTCTCAGTTGTTTCACTACATTCCTGTCTTTGCTTCTATCAATACTTCGTTTGTGTCTCTGATGGTCTATTTTCTGGACAGTGTACGGCGTAACTACAACACGTGTTCTATCTGGACACATGGAAAACGCCCATCGCTCAATTTTTCGTTGAATAGCTGCCATTGCTTGATTCTCCCTCACAGATTTTGTCAGATGGAAATGGACGTTTGAGACCTTTGTGTTATATACCATAAGTATCTAAAATACAACAGAAAATAAAATTAGAGTCCATTACATGACCGTAACATCTGATTGTTAAGATACAGAAAATAAGAAACTAGTTTCTTCATAAGAATGTTCCACACACACACCAAATTGTTTATAAAGTTTCCTTTTATTATAGACATTTTTATTTTGAAAGAGTTTTTATAAGAGTATATATTTACCTTAAGTATATGATTTAGTTTTGAAATATCTCCATTGCTTTCAATATAAACTGACACATTTCCGGATACTCTCATTGCCATTTCCTGTTCTAAAATATCAAGTAAAGGACACGGGTTGTCTGCAGGATCGTACAACAGTTCCTCGTTCGTCTCTGAAGATTTTGGTTTGTATTTAGTCGTCAATGTTTCCTCTAAAACGAGATTAACAAAAATGCAAATATTCTTAATTTATGTAGATTTTTTCAATGCTTTCATATCAACATGCCCTCGTATGTCTTTTAATTGGTTAGACTGGGAAAATTTTGAAAAGATTTTCCCTATATACCGGTATTCCCTTTTAAAGCGTTTATCTTAAATTCTATTGTAGCCCTGTCCAACCCTTTGGGTTGGTTCTTAAGTTCAACAATTTTTTTAAAGTTAATTTTTTAGATAAATTTTGTGGGGTTTTTTTTCTGACCCATCTGATCCAAATAGGATTTTTATAAATCTTAATTATAACTACCCTTGGAAGAATGGTATTCTATTTGAACATTGTTGAATTCCTTTCACCCCAACATGTCATGTGCCAATTTAACTTTGTGAAAATGGCTCAGTGCCCAGTGATTTTAAGATGAAGACGTCAAAAATTGAAAAAACTGTCCAGAAATATGGCAGATTTTATATAGACATTGACGTCCTTCTATCAGAAAAGCTCAGGTGAGTTCGAAAAACATAAACAAGCACAAATAACAATGAAAAAAAAAACCCATCTAAACAAAACTTTAAGCGGATCTTCATGGTGTATTTATTATTTACATGAATAATTTTCTGATGCAATTAGAATTGAATACAATTAACTTGAACATTCTAAATCGACTTACGGAGGAAAGAATGAAGCTGGACATTCTCAATGCATGCACTTCCATCATGACATGCTAAGGAGTGGACCTCTGACTTTGTGTTTTCTGTATTGTAAAAAGCCCCGGTGTTTCTAAGGTCTGGGAATGGAGTTGAGGATCCGTCCAAGAAATAGGTCATAAGGTCAAAACATGCAATCGTCTTTTCCTTCCATATTTTCCCTTGAGAATGGACACAAATTTTTATTTTAACACTCAAAAAGTTTTGTCAGGAAATAAACGTAAGATTGACCTTAAATTAAATCTTACAATTTCGTTGGTTGCAGCGAAAATATTTTATAATGCAAAGAAATTTATTGCTGACAAAATCCGCTTGAATTACAAAACCAGTAAGTTCATCCAATTTTTTTAAAGAGTTCCTACGTTTTGGTAATTTTAATTAAAAGCCGTGGTTTATTCAAGTGGAACATTTAACACAAGACCCATTGTCATAGAAGACATTAACAATAACCTCGCCACTCCATTGACTGCCGAGTAAATGTCTAAAGAGTAAGGACCACATAACGCCTATTTGGCTCTTTGATTGATTGACTGACTGTCTGTTATTTAAAGTCCCTCGCGAGAATTTTTCACTCATATGGAGACGCCACGACTTGCCGATGGAGAGCTGCAAATTTTGTCCTAAACTCGGCACTCACAGCAGGAAGAAATCTTTTCCGTGCCAGCACCTACTGCGACACGGGACCTCGGATTACAAGTCTCATCCGAAGGACTGGTACATGTATCACGTCACACAGTGGGATTCGTACCTGCTACGTAAGGATAAACTCCTTACTTTTCGACTCTAGAACAGACGCTCTAACCACTGCGCCACGCGGGCAACTATTTGGCCCTTTAAATATACAAACATGGAAAGTTACCTTTTCCAATACAGCCCCCACAGAGTGACACCAGACATTTGTTGACTTTGTCTCTAAGTGTCGCCCTATCTAGCGGACCGTTTCCTGTTACTTCAGTCAATCGTTTAAAAAGATCAGAGGCTGCCTTCTGACGATCCGAGGAAGTTTTCGTGCAAACAGGTGAAACTCCAGAATCCGAATTGCAAGATCTGTAGTTATAATTTGTAAAATGATATAAAAAATTTCGAGATAAATTCAAATCAAAGTCAAAACTATTGGCAATATTTAAAGATTTATTTTAGAATGAAAAAAAAAATGCAGAAGTGAGATTGTTCGTTCAAAATACACCAAATTGTTCAATTTTCTCATTTTATATATAAATATTCACTGTTAAGAACGACATATTAAAAAATATTTTGATTATTTTCATCGGAAAAAGTGTTAAGAAAGATTTTTAAAATAAAAAGAATACCCTTCGTTGGAATATTTTATGTAATATGCTTTGGATCCTAAAGGCGGTGTTTCGCATGCTCTTGTCCTATTCGTTGGATCAACGAAAGCTCCACCTAATTAAAAAAAATCATATATATTATATATTAGGACAGTTTGACTTTTCAAATATAAATCATTTTCAATACACGTCAAATTTGCTAGCATTTTTTTTTTAATTTCTGCACTTCTTCCTTTATTACATGATGTACCTTTATTGAATCCTGTTTCTATTTCTCTAAGCTCTTTGCATAGTTCTGGATTTTCCGCGTCCCAGACTTTAATAAATTCCTCTGTTGGAGTTGTCTCCCTTACATCCACATACAACCGATCTGAGTGAGCCCCGATACCTAGTATTAACCTCTTAGGAGTGAGATTTCTGACACATGATCTGATAATTGTTAAACCAAGATTCGATAGCTCTTTCGGTGACAACCCTTGCCCAACTTCGACTGCTTGGCCTACGGAAAACCGCCATCTTTCTTCTGAATGTCTTAGTTCAATATTTCTATTGTTATCGGACCTTACACGATATCCGGATCCAGGTATAACTTTTATACATCCTTCATAATGACTACTGGCTTCTTCCAAGCATTCTAACAGTTTTAAATCAAATCTAAAATATCTATATTTCTGTATTTTTAAATCGGCAATTCTATAACAATCTGAGAGTTTTATTGAATCATTGAACCCGTCTAGAAGAAGGGGATACATTAAACTATAATCTGCCTCGGCTGGTATTTCGTATTCTATAGTGTCCTTAGCTGGCGGTTCTGTTTCGTGCATGTTCAAGTTTGGATAATTCACTATAACGGTGTTAACACCCGTAGCTGGTCGGACGCTGGCTATGATGTGATCGGATTCTTTTGTCACGTGATCAAATCCTGCAAGAACGGCGAGATTTGCTAGCTTACTGTTGCTCAATGAGACACCTGTGTTGGCAGATATTTTCAAGGATCTGCAAATGATATAGCGGTATTGTTTGAAATGGTAATTAGCTCAAAAATTCTAGAGAGTAATATGTATACCTGTATTTCATCAATAAATTCAAAATACATGTACAATTTTGCAAGATATACTTTGCAAAGATGCTATATGTATTAACTGGATTCAATATACTAGGTAATTCCAACAATACCATACCTTCCGACAGCTGACAGTGTCGTCCCAGTTGATCTTTTACCTCGAGGTTGATCAGACTTGGATACCTTCACTGAATTGTAATAAACCATTTCATCAACTATTAAAAATCCGTTCTTTTATTCAAATGAATAAAATCGAATCAACAGTCTCCAAACACAGTGATTCGAATCGAGATTTTCTATTCACTGTTTTTAAAATTTATCATTTTTTTGTACCTGGTTTCCAAACTTGTTTTTGGAACTGCTCAGCATTCCACTTCATTCTAGTGCATATACTTCCTTTTCCGGTTGTAGTGCATTTGTATTTCTTCGTGTATTCTGGATGGGTGAGATAAGCGCCTGCCGCATTTGCCCACTGGCCGTTGGTGACGGCATTGTTAAATTTCTTTTTAAGACTTCCAGCAATTTCCCCTCTGTATCTTGCATTGATGATCGCAATTTTCGTGGCCGTGTCCAAATGTACGAAAATTTTAAAAGGAACGATACTGTTGATGCTTCTTATAATGTGTCTTCTCATTGTTCTCTATGAAAACAATCTCATAAAACTGTGATGATGTAAATTTTGAATTTACCGGGTGGCAGTTAATACAAAATCTACACTGCCACCCGATAAATTCAAAATTTACACCATGACAAAGCTACTGTAAACAATGAAATTTTCGCCCCCGTTTTATTTTCGCCCTATTTGCTCTACCCTGTTCTCATGGGTGAGTAAACTTAAAACTGGTCTAATTCAAATTAAGAAATCAATTTCTTAAACAGAATTGTGAAAGGCCGAATTTTAAATGTTAAAGGCAGAAATTAACACGGGCGAAATAACTCTGCATACAGTACTAAATTGCCCATCCAAAATTATTTAATATGAACTAGTATTTTAAATTTACTTTGAAAGAACTTAAATGCGTACTAGCTTATTCTTACGAAATTGGCTATTTCGGATAACGTGTGTTAATGTGGAATCAGAATTTAATTTACTAATTTTCCATAGTGTTAACAAATATTGATGGAAAGTGTCTTTTTCTTTGAAAATTTATAAAACTTACATCATATAGGAAAAGTGCTTGCTCTTTTGTTAAACCTTGTTCTCCAGTCATTATTTTGTTATAATCAAGGCTTGGTATTGTGTCCAATAGAAAATCTTTTTTTTCTGTTGAATCTATTGCTTCACGAAGGCTGTATCCGATACCTAGATATTAAATTAATTACTCGTACTACAATTTTCTCATTTCAAAATGTGATATTTTTTACCCATTTGACATCGTCTGCATAAAAATATTCTTTATTTCTCAAAGACTAAAATTTTCATTTAAGATTAAGAAAATTTCACAAAATCTAGCTTGTACAATAAAACACGCTTAAAGACAAACGCTTGTAAATAAATGACACATACAGTGCCGAGCAGTTGCTATAAAATATATTGTGAAGTTACCGGATAAAACGAATTTCGTTTATAATAAAGCTAAATTGTAAATCCCTAACACTTCGTCAAATGCGTGTTAACTGTAATTACATACAGGTATATGTACGTTAGCTTTTTTACTAATATGTTCATATTGAAAGGTCACCTTTAAAATGACGTTTTTCTTTATTTTTTCTCTCACCCGACACAGGATGAAAAAGAATTGGTCGGCAGGTAGATTTCCTTACAAAATTTCAACATCATGGCTACTATTTTGAAACATTTCTTCCAGAATGCATGAAAATAACTTACTTTCTTGAGGTTAAACAAGTTCTGAGTCGGGCCAATTTTAGCCAATCAGTCAATAGAGGGCAATTAACAATTGTATTAAATGGTACTTTATGGTTATTTTCTTACCAATGGTTGGATCGTTAGGAATCGGGTTGTGGATTTTGAGGATAGTATTATCACTCCCCATACATGAAGACAAGAAGGTCATGAGATTCCCCTCCCTGACATTCAAGTTCTTTATGTCTGAATCCATCGTAGCCTGGTCCCATTTTCCAGAACACACTTCGAATATCATTATCACTTTAAGCAGTAAATGATACTCTTTTCCACTGAAGAATTGACAGGGATCGCCTGTGTGAAAAAATTAAAGCGGTAAGATACTACTACTATGTGCTTTGAATACAAAATGGTTTTTTTTTATTTTCAGGAATTTAGTTCTTACCCGAACATATATTTCCATAGAGAATCATTTTCGAAGTGTCCCCTTGATTACACGCTAGAAATAGAAGGTAAAGGCCAATATATGAGTTTGAGCTACATTGTCATTAACTTATACTTGACTTCCCAAAAAGGACTCATTTGTAAAGCACAAAATTCTGGAAAATATTAATTACACTGTATTTACTTTAAGTAACTCTTAATAAGTGTAAATTTACCTGGTGTTGAAGGGATAGTCACACCTTGAGCAAATGGATTTGGTTCTACAAAATAATATAAAGCATACCACCTCAATTTTCTAGCAAACAGAAATGAATGATTTTTTATGTTTTTGAATGAAAATAGACTTTCCTCCATCCTCCTGTTTGAGAGAAATGTAGTCAATATGGAACTATACCCGTAGAGCTTCACATTTTTTCTTTTTTAATCAATAAGGAAGTTTTTTTTAGGATTTTGTTTAGAAAGAATTATCAAGAATGATCATGAATTGGGATTGTAACCACTGAATACTAGTAGTTTATATGGAAAATAGCTGACCTGAACTTCACAGAGAATACTTTGTAATAATTAATTAGTAAAATGACATTTTCGAAAGAGAATTGGAAAGTGCAGTTGAGATATTCACAGGCAGAAAAGCTTTATGGATCCTAAAGTATATACATACATCACTTTCTGCATTATAAATACATAAATGAACATAGTTTACCTTGACATGTAATAGATTTCCACACGCTGGCACTTTGGTCTCCAGAGCAATCGTTTTTCATGCATCCTATTCCGTCATTGCCATAGCAGCAACGGGTCTCTTTTATGCAGTTGTACTAAAATGGCAAACAATTTTCAGTTCTGAGTACTGTGGTGTCATCAATATTCTTTGAGCACCAATTTTCGTGGATTTCGTTGTTGAGCAGATCCACGAATTTAAATGTTCATTGAATTACGAAATATGACATTCATTTGTATAGACAATGCTTTTGTCCACGAAATTACGTATCCTCGAAACTGTCTGTTTTACAAAATCCACGAAAATTGATGCCAACGAAAATTGATGAAACCACAGTACTAGTTATGACATACCCTTTAAGACAAGTCTCAAGATTTTAGTTTCTCATGATAGAAATAACTCTGTTAGGGTTAGCCAGAAAGATTAACAACTGACACATTTTGTTTCTTTGTCGGTAGTTGAGCTTGGCATTTCTTTTTTACACCCTTCAAGATCCTGAAATAGTACCACTCCAGATCGACAAACACCGAGTTCTTCGTCCGTCAGTCCAGATGAGGATCCTATAAGAAAACATGCACATATTCTTCATCACATCATATTTCGATCAGAATGATGAATTAGATGGAGATAACGAACAGCATTCAAGCTCAAAAGTTCATAAAACAATACAAAATGGGAGACGTGCAAAAACGGACCCCCAAAACACCAGAGGCGTGACAGATGTCATGGAGGAGTGAGATCCCAGAACCTAAAATTCTTAAATATCAAATCTTTGGTGAGATACACAAAAAAGGACATGCCATCACTTATTTGATAAAAATTGACAGAAGTTACATACTGAAGTTAATTTTCAAAATGAAAAGAACAGTATTTCAACTC
The DNA here is from genome assembly GCA_003671525.1 of Saccostrea glomerata. NCBI lineage: Eukaryota > Metazoa > Mollusca > Bivalvia > Ostreida > Ostreidae > Saccostrea > Saccostrea glomerata. The sequence goes on along the minus strand of PRKT01000133.1, from coordinate 843,889 downwards.
AAAGTCCATCGAAACCATACAAATCGGGAGCAGGGCAAACAAGTACCAAAAGGCAGGATAAGGTGCCACGGAGGAATACTGTGAAATCACTAATTTTCGTGTGTGTTTAATTTTCTTTGTTTTAAAGGTATAAAGAGACCCACGAATTTATGTCCACCACGAAATGCAATTTTTCACATATGTTACTACTGAACTATTCCTCATCCACTAAATCAAATTCCAATGAACCAATCCTCAAACCACGAAAATTTGACCCTCAAAAATAAGTGATTTTACAATAAGCATCCAATGTCGACCGTACGTTGACATTAAGAAATATAACTTCTTTCTAAATCAGCAGTTATCATTGATTGAAAAAGACTAAAACAATCATGAGAGGAAGATACTACTTACTCGGGGTATTGTCTTCTACTAATTTCACTAGTCTCCGTAACCTTGTTACGGCTCTGGTATTCATGGTCCGAGTCAGGCACCAATCCCAGGGATTATCTACGTCCTTATAATCCTGGCACTGATTGCAGCCCCGGGTAGAGACTCCACAGGATGACGTTTTTGGTCCCTCTGGTTCAAACTCAACATTTTGAAGCGGATATTGAACTAATCTATGAACAGTTCGATCAAAAAAAATGTTCCATATTTATTTTATTTCAAATGTTTTCAATGACAAAATGAAAAAGACATTTTGAGGATTTTTATTCAAATCTGCCAAACGATATTTCTATGTGGACTTTTACAGAAAGATTTACATGATAGCACAGTAATATTCTTTACAAAAAAAATAAATAAAACTAAAAATGGACATACTTTTCATTGCTGATAGTATACTCACCTCTGCATCTGTTCCAGGTTTTCTATACTGTATGTTTCATCAGCGTGTCCACACACATCATCTGCTGTTTTGCCTTGTGGGTAATATTTCCCACTTCCAAAGTAATCCTTCGACGCAGAGCCAAGTGTTTTTGCACTAACTGGAAATTACACCAGAGTATTGAGTCTTAAAATGTATACTATATAAGGGGTTGTTATTGCCCTACCACATTTTCACTCGATTTTGTCATGACCCTGTTTTGTTAAAGGGAGATCTCTGTCTTGTTTTGTTCAAATTTTTGCCTACTTGTGACGGAAATGAAAAAAAGCAAAATGTACCCTCTATCAGTATCATTGCAAAGTCTTTAATGAAAATATATATTCCTTTAGGGACATATTCCACTTATTTTCAAATACATTTTCCTAACAGAATTTATATGAATAGAAATGTTTCAAAATGTTCTAATTCAAAAATACATAACCCTTTACCAACCTAGACTAAATAAACGATCATCATATTTGTCCTTGTCCTCTCTCCAGCTGTTGACTTGAGCAATGTTGTTTGACTTCACTGCTCTTCTCTTTCTCTTTTTGTCTTGGTTTGTAAATAAAGACGCCGAATCATCAGAAACACACAGGTCTACGACAGAATTTTGGGTGAATATGTCAAAAAAATCGACATCGGAACACTGGAGTAATTCCTGAAATCTTCGGTATATATCTTCGTTGGTTTCCGGTTCTTTACTGGTAAGAGTTTTGCTAAGGGCAACTCTAGCTGCTCTCCCAGTGTAAAACAAGGACTGGTTACCATGGCTACCATCCGGGTGTGCTGATGTAGGCTCGTCCCACGCTTCCAGAATCAAAAGTTTTCTGTTTGGCCATTCAGCGGCAACTAATTTTGATAGTTTTGTTAGAACTTCTGCAAGAGTTGGAGTGACGTATCTATCGGAGCAGACGTTATCATCTTGAAGGTAGTCCGCACAGTCGGCGCAAGTATTTCCTGGATATCCACACCATGACGATTCGCTGGATTCCTCCGACAGGAATAAGATAGAATCCCCAAATAATTTTCGTAACCTTAATTGAAAAAAATAGACAAGAAATAACACTGTACACTTGAACAAAATTTGTACTGAAGATGGAGATCAGACGACAGAGTTGTGTAATGTTTAGTTCAAATTATGCCGCAAGAAATTGGAAAAAGTGTAAATGCTAAATCAGGTATACATACGAAGAAAATGACGACGAATTTCGAAGTACAATGTCTTCTGTTGAACCACAGACGCTAATTGTCGTCGAAGATATTTGTTGAGTTCCAAAGCAATTCGCACGACATTTGTTGAATAAATTTTGCTGGATTAAAGAGGAATTTGTTACTTGAGCTTTGGATAAAGTTGAAATATCTCCCCTGTTAAAGGAAAATGTATTCTATTTAAATACTTGATATTTTTTATAACTGATAGTTATGATTGAAAAAAAAACAACAGTTGGCAGCAGGGTGCATTAATTTTGTATCAAAACAATGTGAGTAAACATACCATATAGGAATCCCAAACGCATCTACGACCAAAGAATTCTTTCCTGTGGAGAACGCACTAGTAGTCCTAGTTGTCATATCTGTACACAGAGATACATCTGAAACTGATGACGTCACATCAAACTCCTGATTTAATCTACAACAAATGTGTTTATCTTCAATTATATCTTTCTCTCATTCAAAAGGGTTTATCTATTCTAGACATAATTAGAAGTTAAGACTAACCTTACGGAAAAGGGTGATCCAAAATCTAAACGAATATCTCGCTCTCTCCATTCAATATACGGTTTCATGGAAATCTAATTTAAGATTTAACATTTTCAGTAATGACATAAGTAAAAAATTTTTCGTAGATATAAAAAGCTGTAATTGGATTTTTTTTATCATTTCTGAATGCATACCTCGTGAGAAATATTGATACGAATATAAAATGAGTCGTTGGATAGTACTCCATCACTTGGGGTGTGCTGTATCTGCCAATCATATGTGGACAGATGATTGGTTGGTGGACCATTGTGTTGACTGTGCTGATTGGCTAGAATTAGAGAAAAACCTCTCACTTAAACTGGTGACTTTTAAAAAGTGGCATTGCTTTACAGTATAATTTACCAAACTTAATAGGGTTTAATTAGCATTTCTTGCCTTTTTGCTTTTGCATTATTTTCCTTCCTTTTTATACAATAAATCAGGATATAAAAGATAAATTTAATCAGCGTTATAGGGAGATAGAGATAGAGAGAGAGATAGAGAGAGAGAACAGTTTGTAGGGGAAGGCTTAAGAATTAAATATTTCCTTAAGTCTATTATTTATAAAAATAAATTTTTTGCTTTTTTATTGTCGGCAGCAAAATCATGCTGCATGTTTTGTTGATACATAAGTATACTGTATGTACTTAAGAATTTTAATTCTTAGTTAACATGAAATCGGAAGGCTTTGTTATAAACATCCTATTTTACCACAAAAAAGCGAAAATTAATTGCTGTATTTTTAAGAATAGTGGAGTAGAATAATTTAAGCAAAAAAATTAAAAGATTTCAATTATATTTTTTTATGAAAAATACTGATTTTTTTTATTTCCAAAAAAGGAGAAAATTAAATCATCTTTCACATTTAAACTTTTGAGAATTGCATATAAACTTCTGAAAATGTACGTGAACCCTGTTATTTCTGCGCCAATTAAGCACTAGCTAGCACTGTGATGGTTTGTGATTTTTTTTTAAATCTGTCGTGTAAATATTTGGAATATCCTTTTAGTCAACTTTGGCCTTGGATGACTTAAAAATATAATGCTATAGGTGGAACGTCATGACCAGCTATTGATCTTTTTTGACAACTTTTTTGTTTCTTCAAATAACAGAATACACAAAACTGGTAACCCGATGCATTGTCGTACCGATTTTGACAGGTGATCTAGAACTCCATAGTTGACCTGCTTTTTTGTCAAAGTGGGATTTAAATGAAATCAAATATGAGGTTTGCAAAGTCATCAATAATTTTACACAGAAAACGATTTAAGATATAATTGTTTGTACATCATACATATTTACAGACTTCTTGTACTAAAAAGGACTCGGTTGAAAGATTCTTGATTCTGCCAAGTTAAACAAAATAAGTTTTATTCTCATAAAATGTTATTAAATATGACCAGGAACGCATGTAAATAAATCAGTGGATAGATACATGTAAGCGAACCGACGACTGACTTTACAGAAAATTGAAACCTTCCAGGTGTCCTTGAAATTTTTAAGTTTATCATTATTGTCTTAGAGCAAGTTCCTTTTCCTAGAAATTATAATTTATTTTCAATATATTCGAAAAAATAAAAAATGTACCTTTTTCGTAAACTGTAAAGAAAATGTCGATTTATAAGACAACATTTTCCGTTAATTTAAACAAAAATATATGCATGTTGCATTGAAATAAAATTATATTAATTTTAAATCTTATTTTTTAAGTTGTATGAATCAAGTTTATACACGTATATAGATATCTGCATTACTGCATGCAATGCAAAAAAGTGATTATTTACTGGAACATATGAAAACAAGATGTGTTTGTGAACACTATGCGCCCGGTGGCAAAAAAGTTACAAACAACTATTTTTAGCATATAAGTCACAGTTAAGGTCACAAGTTCATTGCTATTAATGTTATTTGAAAGAACTTCAGTAGTAGAGTATGCATACTAAATATGAAGTCTATATATCCTATGCTTCAAAATTCATGGCAATAGTTCGAAAATAGCTATTTTTAGCATTAAGGTCACAGTCAAGGTCAAAGACTTTGGTGTCATTTGCATAAGCTTTATTAGTTAAGTATGCATACCAAATATGAAGTCTATATCTCCTATGCTTCGAAAGTTATGACAAAAGTTTGAAAAAGCTATTTTTAGCATGTAGGTCACAGTCAAGGTCACAAGGACATTGACCTTGGTGTCTTTGGAAAGAACTTTATTAGTCGAGTATGCATACCAAATATGAAGTCTCAAGGTTCAAAAGTTATGGCGAAGGTTAAAGTTTTCAGCAGACAGACAGACAAACAGACAGGACAAAAACAATATACGCCTCGGATCTATCGATCCGGGTGCATAACAAAATGTGTTTGCGAAACACTGATGGGTAGGAACTTTAACCTTGACCATTACTTTTAAATAGTTGGTTCTAGGTCTTTTATAAATACTTCACATGTGTATTCACTGTGACAAGACCTTTCCCTGGGTATAAAATATGTGACCTTGACGTACAATGTACGAGGTTGATCCACTTTTTAAAAACTTAACCTCGACCAAAACGTTTGAACCGTTAGACTCGGGCTTTCATATTTCACAGGTGTATTCCTTGAGACAAACCTTTTTTTGATACCAACCACTAGTATTTTGAATTTTGACCTTGGAGTTTGACTTGCATTTAAGAAACTTCAAGCCGCGCCATCAGCTGCCATACGGGGGCATCAGTGTGTCACAAACACATCTTTCTTGGTTAAAATGTCTAAAAGAAGTTTCTTCTAAAATCGCTTCCTTTATCAAAACCTTTATCAAAACCTTAAAAAAAGAAAAAGTTTAATTCTTTCGTTTTGGAGTATCTACTCACATACAACAAATTTTCCCGAGGTCTGGGAGGAGTCGTCGACCTTTATCTCATTTGAAGTCATAGTTATCACATCCGCAGACAAAGTAGTCATTGATTGGACGCTGATCGCCAGGTGTATTGTGGGAAATCTTTTGAATGTTGCTAGTTGAATTGGATGAAGAAAAGACGGGGATGTCTCCATGATTTTCCTTTCTAATTTGAGAGTCAGTTCTCTCTGAGATTCAATTGTAAATTGATAGTTATTTAAAGCCGTTCCTTCTATCTGGGAAAGGTAGGACTTTATAATCGGTTTGTTGGTGGTTTGGTCTCTTCTTATTCTCATTTCCCTGTGAAAATATTTTTGATGGCGTAAGCTTATTTCAGTTTTAACTGATGTGTTAAAAATAAACATTTATGTAATGCTTTTAAAATATATAACTGAGGTACATTTTGACTGAAAATAATTTTTCTTGCAGTACTTACAAATGATATGATAAATCGATCGTTCCAAAACAAGAAGAACACGTAAAATTGAATTCTGTTCCTGTTGAACTTTGACCCTGGATTGCTGTATTAAATACCGTGACTTCCGGTTCCGGGTTACCAGACAATTTTAGCAGAGAGAAAGGTTTTCTTTCTGGGTTTAATTCAACAGTTGTATTTGTTCTTTCTTCCCAATTGATGCTGTCCAAGATATTTGAGAGAAAATTCGTATTGCTTCTTTTTGATCGGTGTCTCACATGAACCGATATGTCTGCTTCTTCCAGTATATCCAATGGGCTATATAAAAATAGATATGCTTTAACCACGTTTAAAATTGAAAAAAAGTTATTGTCAGGTAATTTAGGTTCAAACATTAAGGATCATCAATAACATATCAAAATCTAAAATATCTGAAGTTTTCCCGGTTGTCTTCAAATTTTGTATATTTTATAGCTGCAGAACTGTAGCTCTCTGATTGAGAATATTCGGATACTAGATAAAGCAGAGAGCTACAGATCCAAGCGTTTAATAACCTTAGATTTACGCCGACGATTTTTGTCGGTACTTTAGGTATTTATTTTGTGTAGTTTATGCTTTCTCTGACTTTTAAAATGGTATCCTATAATTATTCATTTATTTAACTCTTATATTTGATACTTTGTTTACTTTTTAACGGTCCGAAACAGTCCTGTATATAGTTTTTTAATGTTGGTTTAAAAGAGTTCTATTTCGATGTCCGTAACCACAAACAGTCATTTGTTAGCGTTGAGAGGAAAGTAAATAATCAGGAATAGAAGTTGAATGTAAAATACCATTTAAAATTATTTTCATAGCTGGGGAAAGTATAAAAAACACGGAAAAAATACCCATAGGGAGCGACGAAAAATCGTCGGCGTAAATCGAAGGTTTTTAAACGCTTGGATCTATAGACCTCTACTTTATCTGTCCAAATTTTTTCAAGCAGAGAGCTACAGTTCTGCAGCTAGATATCTTACTGCTTTTCCTGGCACGTAAAATATCAAATTGTGAAAAAACCTAGCCTGGAAAATGTTAAATATTTCTGACTAACAGTTAAATTGAGGATACCAACCTGGCACTTTCTACTGTTATATACAGGAGCCCTTTTCTTTTTTCCTCGATGTATGTAATTTTCCCCAGGACTCCGTCCCCCGCCTTCGTGAAAGTGAGATGACATCCCAGGGACGCGCTCCCTACAAGGACGTCCCCTATCCTCCATTCAGTTTCCGAAGTTCCAGAGACAAGGGATACTTTTATCAAATCATCTTTGCACAATGTTTTCTTTGAAAAATAGGTAAACGTAAGCTTATGAAAGGAAAATCATTTTCACCTTAGTGCTAAATTATATATTTTAGAAATATGACGCAAGTCAGTTTTTAATTTTTTTTTAAGTAATTCTTCCAGGTATCATAAAAAAATGTATAAATTTCTAATTTGATCGACAAGTAATAGTATGTGCATTGATATGCATATAACACATCTCTTCTCTTAGGGACAAGGTAATTCATGATCGATCGAACAGATGTTTAAAAAATTTGATAATATTAATAAAAAACATTTTCAAAAATGTCCTTCTTATGATCAAAAAAGAGATCGTCCAAATTTAGAGCCAGAAAAGTCATAAGAATGATTTTATAATGTTAACATTCATTTTCATTATTATTTCATGAACTTCTTAATTTAATAAAGAATCTACTTTCGTTTTAGAGGATTTTTTTAAAAATGTTCTTCAAAAGAGTTGAAATACTTTTCCTGTTGATTCATGTTGAAAAAATAATGGGTTTTTTTTTTTTATCAAACTTAATTTCATAGTTTGATGAATGAAAATGAAGAATATTTTGATAAAGTAACAATTGTTGGGCAATCAGAAAAGATAGAGTTAATTCATGATGCTGTTGATTTTTCATTCCGGGATATATTGATTTTTAAGTCTATTTGCATTCTACATAGGTACACTGTATTTATATGAATATATTTACAACAGATTAAAGTTTCCTGTCATAAAACACAATGAGGAAAATTTATTTACACACTTTTTCTACCATATATTTAAAGATTATGTTTGATTATAAATCAACTACCTCTTGTTGATTTTTTAACATGAATCTTTATCACAAGGCAATTAAAAAGATGACAATATCTTTGCAATAAATACCATCATTGCTTGTAACAAGAACCTGCACGATAGCTAAAAAGCGGATGATAATGTTAAACAGAATTGAAATATAGTTTAAATCTTACTGCTACGATTCTCCTGATTACAAGAACCAAACATATGAAAATCACGTGACTGTGATAAAATAATTTATGTACAAATTAAAAAGAAGACATATCTTTGCACTTAATTGCATAAGTGCTTGTTTCAAAACTCAAATATCTAAAATTACATGATTGTAAACATATAATTCAAGTTGAAATCTTACTGCAACGATATTCGCATTGCGAGAACTAAGCATCTTAAAATCACGTGACAACAATTCAATTTCAAACTATACTGTCACGATACTCACATGACGAGAACCACTTATCTAAAAATCACGTGGCCGTTAAACATATTAATAATTAAAGATTAAAATCTTACTGCTACGACACTCTTGTCATCCAAGTCCAGTACTCTCCGTAGCCGTCCATTAGTGGAAACTGTTAGTTCTCTCCCGATCTCCTCTTCTGTTGTTTTGTATTCTTCCGTAAACGGTTCATTTCCCCATACCATTCCCCAAAGACACAAACAAAACGAAAGTCTATATACATCTAACATGGCTTGCTCCTAGCTCACAAATAGGCACCATACACATGCATTTCGTTTAGCAAATTGAAACTGATTCGAATAATACACATTCCCAGTCCCAAACATAGATTTTTCTTTTTAAACTTCCTGCCTTGAAGATTTGGAAAATTTCAAGTACGTATAAACATATTTCTTTCCCAATTCAGTAGAACTGTTAAATTTAAAGAGACAATAATCGGCTTTTAAACTCTGAACAGAAGTCTAAGAGACCGGTTCTCAAAAACATTACCACCTATTTTTACTTCCTTGTTTGGAAGAAATATCTAATAGTATATATGTTGGATTCCAAATAGACGTACAAGCGCTTTAACATGAGACGTCCGTGCTCATGAAGCAATGATGGCCCCAATTAGTAAAAGTTTAATTATTTGGGGTAGTATTTTATTAATTTGTCTGTTTGGAAGCATTGACGGTTATAATTATGACATTGGATATGAGTACCATTACAACTACAAGGCAGACTCAGTGGTTTTGGGCGATTTCAGAGTTGTTACCATCGTCAAGGTAACGTATTTTAAAAATATTTCTTTTCTTTTTATCAAGGAATCTTTGTTTTATAAATTCCTAGGTTTAAATATCTATATATTTAAAAAACTATACAATTTTGAACATTCCTTATATTCATCATATTTATATTTACACGAAACTACTTTCCGTTTCTATTTTATAATCATTTTATATCCATTGCGAGTATGTTTGTGTTTATTAGCGCTTTTGGGAAAAAAAATGCTAATTCTATTTCAGGTTTAGTTACTCTTGTCGAAATTGTTGAGTTTTATTTTTTTAAGTGTTTATTGTTTAAGGATACTGTTAATTGCAAAAGATTAGATATTTATGGAAACCTTAAATATCATTCATGGATGCGATTTTGGTTACGTATTCATAATTTTGAATTAAACCAGCAGTAAAAGTATATTTAAATATATTTTTTTTAAATATCAAATATCGCGAACAAATGAAACCCAATCTCTCTTGGGGTGTTTTCTTTTATATTCGCTGATACCTTTATTTACTACTTTATATGCAATAGTTTAATAAAAAGGAAAAATTCAAATGCACAGAGAAATGCAAAAATATTCTTAACAACATTAAATTAATAGGTTATTTTCTTAACAAAGTACATCGTACAACGTTTATTGGTTTATTGCGTTTAAATCTCCCCTGGTAGGAATGTATCCTTTTGCAAGTCCAGGCAGAGAATTATTTACTAGGACCTTCTTTAAATGCGAGCGCTAGCCAAGACGAGATTTCGAAGTTTAAAGGTTTTTAAAAAGGGAATTTCCCTTTAAAATCCGATCCTTTCCAAGTATTGTAACATAAGTTTCACGATTGAGTATTTTTATTATGAAATACATGCACTTTTTTCTCATAAATAGCAAAATCTAATTTTGTTTTCTTTTGAAATAAAGATTGATTGCATTGAAAAACTAAGTTATGAAATTAATGCTTAAGATCTTGAAATAGCAAAAGTACTGAATTGTACAGATTTTGTAAAGATGATATTAAATGAGCTAGTGTGAGGTTTGGTGCAGGAACACGGGAGTTTGTTTTTAAAAAAATGTTAACTTTTTGATTTAAAATTTATATAGGCATGTTATTCTATTTCATTGTCAATTTCCATGTCAGTATCCATTAAAAATATAACGAACATAACAAATCTATTTAAATTTCTAAGAATGAAGTTTTAGTTTTAACTTTAAAAAAACTATCTGCTTTCTGGAAGTGTTAAAATTAGCCGTAGAATAAAAACAAAAAATATATTTTCAACCCCTTATTTTGAAAGGAAGCAAATTAAATAAAACATCTCAATCTGAAATAAGATAAAAACAGCTGAAGTACTTGATATTAAACATTTTTTTCACAAGTTTATTTGCATACAAGTAAACTCTATGGAGGAAGGAAATATGATAAAAATAAAAATGCAACTTGATTTACTTATACACATTGCCAATGAAAGTCGAAATTTAAAACGATGATTTGGGAAGAAAAAAGGGTTGGGGAAATTATATAACCGGTAATATTAAAATTCTAAAACGATAAATTTACATATCACAAATTAAAAAAAAAAAAATAAGAAGGATGATTAAAATACACAGAGGAAGACAAATAATTACAGAAAGGACTGGTAATACGCGATTCCTCAAATATACAGTGTAGCAATAGTACGCAGATATCTAAGTTGTGTTCTGTAGAATCAATAAAAGAATCGTGATGAATACGACAGGTTAGGGTAAACATTTCAGAAGAGAGAGAGAGAGAGATTTGTCTTTTAGAAACTTTCTCTGTAAAAACAAATAAACTGTAAAATCAATAATTTTCTTGGGGAGTTAATTTTCGTGTTTTTGAAGAAGTATGATGAGACCCATGAATTCATATCCACCACGACATGCAATTTTTCACATTTTTCCTACTGACCTACTGAACAATTCTTCAAAAACGAAATCAAATCCCCATTAACTAAATTATATATTTTCCTCAAACCACGAAATTTTGACCCCTCGATAATTTGTGATTTTACAGTAACGTTTTTTTTTAATTTCAGTTTCGCGTAATACCAGTGGAGAAGGGGAACAACTCACTGCTGTGTCAACTTCATGTAGACAGTTTCACCCAGTCAGCTGGCGGGAAAAGTAAGTTCTATCTAAGGTGGATCATAAATTTAGTAACATGTTTATGATTGTTTGTTTTGTATTTTAGAGAAGAGAAGAAATCAAAAAATATATCTTAAAATGAATTGTAATTGAATTTAAGGCAATGACAATTGTTTGATATTTATATGATATCTTTTAATTTTCATATAGCAAAGACCAACCCCGTTGGATGGAACTTTGACAATGGGTATATATAAATCTTTTTTTAGACATTATTATTTATATTATATCTAATATTATTGTGTGTAATATGCTTTGAACCTTAAAAGTATAAATTTAAAGATATTCAATTTAACAAAGTGTCGCTTGATTTGTATATTAAAAAAATTACGGAAACTTAGCATTAAAAAGTGTCATTGAAGTCAATGACATTGAGTAAAATACATTTTAGAAAAATATTTATAGCTTTAGACACACGTCGACTTACATGTAATGATTGTTTATTATAAAATAGCTAGCTCTTGCTAATGATTACAAATCAAAAAAAAAATAACTTCATAGTAGGAGTTAACAAAAAAGATCCGTCCAAAATAGTTTTTTCTTATTAATGTAAATGATAATTTGATATGCTAGTTAAAACTACAAACCTACTTTGAATCACAAATTAAATATTATTTGTTTATTTATTATTATTTTTCATAAAATTTAGATTCGAGTTCCGTGTATCAGAGGACGGGTTAATTAAGGAAATAGCCCACCATCATGAAGAGAAGAGTGACGTATTGAATCTAAAGAAGGTCCTCGCCAGCGTGCTATCAGCGAAAGGGAAGGTTTGTTAATACATGGCACCTGATCCCACCTCTTAAGTTCTAGTGGTCCGTGTTTTAATTTCTCCGCTCCTATTTTGTAATGCATACTAGTATGTGAAATGGACTCCTGAGCTCGAATACTGTATTTTATATCCACATACTGTACCGGGTATTTCATTTTATAAACTTGTGAATATACCTTAACTGTAAACTTAACGGGAAACGGGATCTTAAAAAAGCTAAGACTTAGATTAATATTTCAATCATCAGTTTCATTTTTAGCTGTGAAATGAAAGTAAATATTTCACAAAACAGTCTTTCGGTTATGTAATTTTGATAAACATTTCTAAATTAGAGTGTTTAACATTTCAATATTTTAGCGTACATCATGGATTTAATTATCTCTTAATTTAAAATTTGATTTTTAACACTGAGGATTTTCCAAATTCACATTTTGAAGAATTTGACAGCAGGTGAACTGAAAATTAAACTTCTTTGGTTAATTGATATAATATTTGAAGATTTAACTCTTTTTATTTTCATTTACAGAAATAAATGTAAACACTCAACAGCTTGTTTCGTATAGCTATTGAGAAAAATTTTAGTGTACCTTGTCAATGTATACGTATATGCGTGTAGTCAATACGCCATTTAAATCTACAGAAAATGTTTTATTGCTTTATCAAGCATGTTAAAAATACACTGTACCATTGTTTACTGACAGTCACCTATGCATAGCATAAGTGCATGTCAAACAAGTTTCAGCAATCTAAGCAAAATTTGTATTGGTGTAAAAGAATTAGTTATAAAATGTGTCCTTGAAAGACTATTTACTTTGCACTGTAGTCGTCTGCAAATTGATAGAACCAAAACTCTTCATATGGCATGACAATAAAATCTTTAAAATAAAGAAAAATAAAGTTATCTAATGCCTCAAAATTCTAAACATCTAGATAATCAAAGTACTGAAAGTACTGATGGGAGTTGATTATTAAAACAATTCGATGTATGATTGATTGATTTATATTGTTTAACGTCCCTCTCGAGAATTTTTGACTCATATGAAGATGCCATCACTTGCCGGTGGAGAACTGCAATTTTTTTTACTTATACTCGGCACCCATTGACCAGAGAGAGAGGTCTTTTTTCGAGCCAGCACCTACTGCGACCAGGAACCTTCGTTTACACGGTCTCATCTAAAGGACCGGTCTCCAAGTCTTTCGGTGCATGGGATTCGAACCTGAATTCGATGTGTGTAACCTTGCCCACTTTCCAAATTATACTTATATTAATGCTTCTTGATTGAGGCATGTGTTCAAGAAGCAAATGCATAAGTGGATTTCGTGATCTTACAGAGTCAAAGCGGTATGGTTTGTTCTACTGTAAATCACTTTTTATTAGAAATTTATTTCCGCGTAACTAAGCAAGACAGCGTAATTTCTCTCTCGCACATATACAAGTGCTTTTGACAGTTTTAAAGATATAACCACAATTCGTAAAGAAATATTTTGTCATGCTAATAAATAGTTACATGTAATGACTATCTCGCGAAAATAAGATGTCTCGAAAATTAAGTGATCTACAGTAATTTGAAAATAGCTTGAACGATATGCGAAATCTTGTTAGATTGATTGTTTTCCTCACAGACTTCGTCCTTATCTTAGATGAAGGTATGGAACTTGTACTTTCAGTATCTAAGATAAAAAAGTTGTTTTAGGATGAAAATGACACTCAAGACAAATTTGAGAGAAAATGAATAACGCACTCAGTGGGGAAAATGCAATTATCTTAATTTAGGTATGGGGAAATACTAATATGGATAAATATTGACATAACTTGATAAAAATATCATCAAACGATTACGACATCACAATTAATTCATGAATAAGGAGGACAGCGTTTTTCGATATAATGAAATTTAATTAAAGTAAAATAACAAATACAATCTAAATTGGTGATGAGAAAATCAACGGAACTTTACTTTGAAGGTATTTCACAAATATAGATTTTGGTTCACAATATTCATCTTGTAAAATAGGAAAAGACTATTCAAGCCCATATCAACAATTTATCATCGCTAGTATTATGTATAAGTGTAGGGTTAATCTATCAGATTCAGAAATTACATTTCCTACAGCAAAATTAGTAACAAATTTATACACACCAGGTATTGAGTTTAAAAAAAAATCAATTGACTTTTTTTTCACAGGTTGAGCAGGAGTAAATTCTGAAAATAAAGTTTAATAGCTAGGTTGCTTTTAATAAATTTTTATCATATATGCGAATATATATTTTTTGTAAATGGCTAAAACCCCAAAATTTCATGTACATACAATAAAATAAGTTCAATGATGTTCAAAAATCTGAATATAAGTATAGTTCATGTAGTTTGTGATGTAACAGATTGGTGTATGTATTTCATACTTAATAGAAATCGTTCGATTATGACATATTTATTATGCCTTTTTGCCTGGTATAATTCATTTTCAAAATGAACATTTTATATTTTTGAGACTGATTTCCGTGAAATCTAATTAAAATTGCAACGAGATATTTTTAAACCACAAAGCATAATTTACTAGTACGTGTGTATTTGGACTTTTTTCCCAAAATGTATATGCACTAGTATTACACAGATCTGTATTAGAGGGAAATTGGATACCCCAACATCCATCCACGTCCTTAAAATACTCAATGTGCCAAAAATTTGCAATAATCTATTTCCACTCTTTATCTTGCTTAGTCAAACCAGGGACCTATATACTTAGTATATAGGTCCCTGGTCAAACAGTCATCACGCAAATTGACTATCATTATACTTTATATATAACTGTACAAATTTCCAAAAACAAAAGAAATTAACAAGCTTCATAAATCATCCTGTGTATACTTTCATTAACTATCATTCCGGACACAAAAGTAAAAGGCGAGAAGTAATATTAATCCATGCAGTAGGTCACTTCTGCAGCAGTGGGGAGATCTTATCTAAATTAAGCTTTACACATATTAGAGATTCGCAAGCACACAATGCCCGCTGAGTTATCAATCAGCCTGAGTCAGGTGCACACATACACATGTATCGTAAACAAAACAGCTAGCCTAGACATGAAGTTTTGTTCTCTGTTTTCCAAATTGACTTTAAATTTTATAGCACATCTGATTACTAAGCCCATTGTTTTATTGTCTAAATATACTGTATCAAATTTTTTTCTGTTTTTAACCACCAGAATACCATCATGTTTTCTCATCACATTGCAGACGCTTTGTTAGTAGGGAATTTCCTGTCTTAAAATTAGAAAACATGCACAATGTATGAATACATATCAGAATCGGTATGATTATTTAGGTGACAGATGCCTAAGAGGAAATTAAAATGACAGACTAAAGTTGAATACAAAGTGATTGTGGACTATATTGTCAAGAATTATGATTTCTTTATAGTAAGTATAATGGGGAACTATTTTCTTATTCGCAATGCTCATTTTCCTTGGCAGCTGTTTGTCAGTTGCACTTCCTGTCTGGACCACTGACATAGAGTCGTTGATATAATCAACTCCCAAAAATTACCAAAAAAGCTATATATAGCATTTTCTATAGACTTATCAAAGATCAGGGAGTCGCTTTGTTTGCACTTTTCAATATTTTACTTATTACAGGTTCTGATGTCTATTCTTTTTTTAGCTTGGTCTTAAAAACAAGCGGACATTTTACAACTGGGAACATGACCATTCAGGTAAGATAAGATGAAATTGAACTTTTCTGTTTAAAAATTAGAAGAAAAAAAAAACATCACCCACAAGCATTAAATTATTCTTTAATTAAATGAAAAGCATTTTTCTTGTCAAAAAATTAACCTTATGCAGATAATGAAAGCTAAATTACATTACTGGTATAGGTTTCATAGTTATTTTTCTTTTTTAAAAACACATGATACCATTAAAATATTTTGTCTCACAAACCACTAGAAATCAATGGCTACATGTATATATTTTTTTTTAGCTATTTGTTTTTAACAAGCAACTATAGCTAGACTTTGAAATGTAAATGCTTTTCATAGAAAAGCAAGATAATTAAACTAGTACTTTATTTGAGTATTTTTCCAGGTTATTTGCCGCATAAGTACGACATTCAGAGCACAACCTCGGGTTATAGAATTAATAAATTTCACGAGAGCACGGACAGAATCTACAGAAAACACGCTAAGGTAATTAAAATTTCAGTTTCTGTCAAATTTTATGAGTGAAATCATTGTCCTTATTAATTTTTCACTATAACTCAAACATTAAGCTTTTAAGTATCTTTTTGCATTAGGGTATCAACGAAGGTCTTAAAATAATTGCATTGATACAGATATTTTTTTCGAACAATATAATATATACTGCATAGGCATATGGTTGCTTTTTTTTATCAAACATAACTTTTTTGGAGGCACGAAACGTTTTATTTCTTAGACATTACACTACAGCCACGGTGGGGTCGTTGAATTTGTAAGCGCCGACGATAAAGTTATTCTTCAGAATCAAAACAAAATACCGGTAACAAGGTAATAAATTTTAAAGACAATTCGATAAACAGTATTTTGGTCAATCTCCATGAAACTTATTTTAAAGTTAATTTTCTTTTTTCTTTATATCATATTTTAATTTCAAAATATCTAATTATAAATATATTTCGATGATGCAGATATCAGTTTTATCGGACAAATATTGGTTAATTATTATTTTGAAATGATGCTTCATTTATTTACAGACACTCTGATCCTAGCGATAAAGAAATCAGAGAAGCAAAGACTGGAGGTAGTATATCGTATATATGTCTATTCCTGAAAGAGACACACATATTATACAATGACTTCACATATTAACTGTAGTTGGGTCAAATGTTGCCTGGTTAATCAAATTGTTAAAACATTTCTACTACTAAAATGTCCTTAAACTACTCCATTCACCTGATTATGACAAACAGTTCAAGGCGAGTTTGTCCCATCAACACGGGGTGTTCACTCCCTAAATCAGATGTTTTCCGGGACAATATACGTTATATCGCGCGCGACTACCAATGAGTACCTCGCAGTTATCTAACTTACTACCGCTCTTTTGCGGGGGAGTCGAGAAAAGTCTACATTTCTGGGGGCAAATGACATTGTTTACAGTAGTGACAATCAAATGATTCGAACGATCTAATGCCAAAATCACGATGTTTTGCCAGATATTGAACTCCAAATAGTAGATTGTCAAATAAGGAAAGTTTAGAATATTTTATCTGCTTAAAAATGTGACGATTTTCAATGAAAATTTAACGAAAAGAGTCCGCTTAATTAAAAATATCGTTAAAAATGTGACAATTTAGGATTGGCTCCTCTCAAAAATATATTAGGCTGGTTCAGCGATTGTTTAGCGAGGTATTCCACCAGGATTTTTTACTTATCTGTCCTTAGAAATGCTACAATGATCGATCTTGCATTGTATTGAAAAGCACATTGCCCCCACCCTACAAACGATTCCTACCTCCTTCGCGAAAGAGTTCCGCTAAGTTAAGTAATCGCGATATCAAGTGATTTTTCGGTATAGCCATTATATGTTCTTCATATTTAAGACCAGTATATCTGAACAAAAATTTTAGGATACAGTTTAAAAAGTTAAAGGTCCATGTACATGACAATTTGATGATAATAAAAATATAATTATGGTACCCTTTGAAATCCATTCAACCATTAAATTTTGCCTTATCTTGATCTTTAGAAGTGAAAGACATTGAATCGAACACAACAACGGAAGTTAAACTTGTCAGCAAAATGTGAGTTCTTTTATAATACCTAAAACCTACATTCATTTAGGTACATTTTTCATTTTCTATATCTGTACAGTACTAAAGAATGTTAAAAATCATAACTTATCAATATCTAAGTATCAATTATCTTTCTTTCAAAACCAAATAATACCACTTGATTTAAATTTAAATGCATCTTATGGTAATTTGATTTACAGAAAACTGAATAAAGTTGACGCTTTATCACCCTTGGACAAGTATTTGAAAGTTCATGACAGCATTGTTGTTAAAAAGGTAGTACACTTTTCAAAATCAAATTTCGATTTTAAAATTAAAGATCAATTTTTTATTAAAATTTCATTTTTCAATTTTATGTTTTATTTACAGGAAAAGCCAAAAACCACTGATTTATCAGAAGTTAATAACAAGATTGAATTAAATGTAGCTTGTATTCAGGCTTACAAAGATGAAGGTAAATAAAGCAATAAACAAAACAAAAATTATATTCTAATTCAAGCAAGTTTGTCTTACAATCAAACTACAGTGAAACATGTTAAGAACGAGGTGCCAAGGATGGACGAATTTACTTCGTTATAAATGTAATTCGTTATATCTGTCGAGTTCAAAGTATATTAAAGACATACAAAAAATGACTTCGTTAAAAGCGTCAATTCATTATAAGCGTGTTCATTATGAGTCTATTTTCTGTTTTTTTTATCGTTCTAGTCAGCAGCAACAGGTCTGATTGCTTTGCGGACCTGGTGCAGATAGTGAATCGCCTTCCAAAGGAGGATTATGTAAAACTAGCCACACGCGAGTTCTCCAAGGAATGCCAAACAAATGACACAACCTGCTCCAGTAGACAAAATTTATTCATTGATCTTTTATTCAAAGAAGGATGCAATACCACACAAAACCTGATTATCCGATATTTCTTGAAAAAGAAGGATGTCAGTGAAACGGCCATTTGTCGAATATTTTTCCATCTAGCTGACAGAAAAAATCCCACACTGGTAATTTTCTTTTAAACGTAATATTAGGATCTTTTATGATTTTATATGTTATTGAAAAATCCAGAATGTTTTTTTTTAATTTGTCCTTAAGCATTCGGTTTTTTTTAATTCTACAGGCCTTGTTAGAAGCTGTGGAAGATTTGTGTCTTGGTCCGGATCACGCCAATATAGGTATGCACATATACCGAATCTTCATTTGAGGTCTGGTTTATTAAAACGATGAATGGGAATCTGTCCATAAATTTGTCTTCTGATTGGTTTAATACCGTAAATATTTTTGACAATTACATTAACTACAAACCAAATATAGTTTAATATGATATTAATTTAACGTCTGAATGCCCTGAAAATTTTAGAAGTCTATTTTATAATGTTTTTGGATTTATAGTTAGATGAACGATTATTTTAGTTGCAATTTCTGATTTTTGAAGGATTAATTGCCATGACCAAAACACACAAACATGCTTGTTTGGCACTTGGGTCATTGATAAAAAAATTTGGAAACAATTCTGAGCACAACGAGAAGACAGACCATCTGCTTGATTCTCTTCAAAAGTGGCTATCTCCACATAATCAGAGTAGGAAACTGTTTTTAAAAAAACGTCAATACTTTCATTTTAAAATTGATTTTAATCCATATACTTCTCTGAAAAAAAATACTAGATTTGCTTTGTTTTAGATGGAAAATATTTTGTATTTTTACAGCACATTATAAAGTAATGTACAGCAAAAGAAGACCTCGTCGCTCAGTGGACAAATTTGATGGTGAATTCCATAATTACACGTACTCCAAAATGGTATTAATCCATGCTTTAGGAAATTCGGGACAGGCCAGGGACCACCTGCTGACGTACATGAGACCCGGGGAGGGGGACAACAGTTGGAGGAGAGCTGCTATTATAGGAATGAGGCACTTCAACTGCACAGAGGTAGTAAATTTCACAGGCTTGTCTTTCTAGCCCCGGGATCATGAAGCATATAAAGCTTAAGTCACAAAATGAAAATTTCTTTCCACTTTTCATCAATCTGCTGTTATATGGAAATTGATAGTGTCTTTTAACTAATTTGACATATTTTATAGATAAATAATAATAATTTGACTAGTCTAAGACTGTTTCGTGATCCCGGGACCTGATCTGGATAAGGAAATCTAATTGCTGTGATTAATTGACAGGAGGGTTTTATACTTCAAGGCATTTAATCCCGCCTCTGAATAATTAAGAGGCCTTTGCTCTGCCTCCTATTTGTAAGGTTTCAGCGGACTTTTTTATTTTTTGAGTTTAATTACTGTTTGTTTCCTAAATATTTCATTCTAAAAGTTCAGGGACAAGAAGTTTTGGAGACCATCAGAACGTTGTTGCAAAGATATGGTTGTTGCATATATATAATTTTTCCTTTTAATAGAGTTCTGTTGCTTTGCTTGATCTTCTTGTCAACGATGATAACTCCCTGGTTAGACAGCAAGCAATGGAATACTTTGAGAAACACCCTTTATCCAAAAGAAGCATTCCGCAGCATCGAGATATTATTTTAAGGTATCTATAGAAATAGTGAATTTGCTTAAATGTATTCAGTTTATAAAATTTATTTCGAAATATTGTAATATAGGCTCTTTCTATGAATATGGATGCTCTAAAATGCGCAACCTCTAAAGAAATTATTAGATACGATAAAGAAGGAGATTGCTTAAAAATTTCTTTTAAAATATATGAATGTCATAATCTTTTATTGAATTATATGTGAATCCAGTATGTTTACTTCGTTGCAGCCGACACTACTCTTACCAAACTTTGATGCGAGTGAAGAGAGGTATTCTTGATGTAAAGTTCAAAGATGGCTTCTTTTTTGCAATGCGACTTCCAGGCATACAATGGAGTAAGCAGATGGGAAATAGTGCCCTGGGAGCAGGGATTGGACTTATTTTGACAAATGAACTTGAAATAGAAATAAGTATGTAATTGGTTACTTTATTTAGCCATTCTCTGTAACCACTTAAACTTCGTTGCCACGCATGGTCACCGATTTTGATGAAACTTCACCCATGCTTAGTACTTGACACCAGAAACAAATATCAAACAAAATTTCGTTGCTATGTGTCTCGGTTGCTATGGCAACAGCCGGAAAAGTTTGAAAAATCGAGATTTTCAGCCACTTTAAATCTTGACTGTGGCTTAATAAAAAATAGAAAAAGCAAACAAACCATTCTCACAAAAACATGACACCTTGATGTCACTTATACTGTAAAGAAACTGTTCAGAATATATCTCTAAGTAAGTGGTAACCAAGGATACATTTGGAATACATTTAAAATGCTGAAATATGCTGAAAAACACTCCGTATTCACTAATGGTGGTGTTACATACTCAAACTCAATCAGCGACTTAAGAAAATCAATGAAAATGTTTGACCTTAAGTATATAAGTATAAGCAATATTATTCTATAAATAACTTTGATGGTTGCCATGGTAACACAGTGTAACCATGCAAAACCAGTAACTAAGATTGGGTTAATGCTACTGTCTTGAGGAAAAACATAAAAATTCAAGACTGGCAAATATGCATCCTTAGGACCTTGCAACAACAAAACCATAAGAAAAATTGGGTATAATTGCTACTTTGTAGTGTTACCATGGAAACAAATTACCAGTGCTTAATAGTGAATTATTTTTCGCTGCGTTAAGAATTGAATTGCCATTTAATCAAGAAACAAATTAAAGGACTCAGCTTGAATAGTACTTATCTGTTAGAACTGAAGTTGAATATCATATATTGATAAAATTTGATGAATAAAACAACACTGTTGCTATGGTTATCAAGAAGGGAAAATGATCGATTTTGTGAACTTTATATCAATATTAAACCCTGTGTGCCAACTTCTTGCATCCACTTAGAGATTGGATGATAGTCAAAATTAAAAGTCAAGTTAGCTGTGAATAAATATCAATTATAAAAGTTTTGGGAATCTACATTTAAGGGTACGTATCCAAGAAAAGAAAATATTTTTCAGGTTTTTAAGCATATATTTTCTGCTTATTTCCATAGCAACGCTCTATTTAAATAATATAATCTGAATTTTTTCAAATTGGAAAATTTGGAGCACACCAACATTTTATAAAATTGATCATTAGTTATGAGGAAATGGGTTTTTTTAAAAAGATAGCATCAGATTTAAACATACATAGTGTTACTTTGAAGGCTCTCAGTGGTTTAAAAACCTTGGCAACCATTGCCAACCAAAATGAAATATCATATTTTGTTCTTGGTATATGTTTCAAGGTTCTTTTTTCTATTATTTGGTTACATTTCATCCTATAATTGCTTTTTATTTTTACGTGTATGACTTTATAAAATTCAATGAATTTTTTTTTTACTTTTGAATACTTTGTTACCATAGTAACGTATGTAATAGTTGATTTACCAAACATGTTTATCATGCATTTGAGACATCTGACCTTCAACTTTTGGAAACAGTCATTGCCAATTGTTTGCTTTGCCGCAAATGTTAACTATGGGGCTCTAAACATGTTAAAAAATGCAATTTTTCGAACTTTAAGACATGTTGCCATGGTAACTAAAAAACATAGCAACCAATTTTTGCCTGATTTTAGCTTAGGGTATCAATGACTTTTATCATAGAGAGTTTGGAGAAATTTTCAGACTATGCGTGCCACAGCTCCTATATACATGTAAAATTTCAAATCATTACAGAGAATGGCTCTTTAAAATTCTCTAAGTAAAAGCTACATGTACAATATGAAAAAAAACATTGCCTTTCATTGCAATGATGAATTAAATGTTTTTTAATAAACATACAAAAAAAACCCCTGAAAATATGTCTTGCAATAAACTCTTGTCTTGCTTTTTAAACTGTGTTTATCTGATACTTGCATTTAAAAAAATATATCATTTTATTTATTCGGTATGATTCAGAACCACTCAGCGGGCACGCCATGTTGAATGTTTATGATGATGCGTATGCTAAAGTTATGGTTGGTTGGCTTGGAATAGAACAGTATCTCTTCCGAGCTCACGCCTGCTATAGAGGGCATGCAGGATATGATATCAACATTCTAAAGGTATTCTTATTTATTACCAATGAACTTTCATTCATGTATTAAAAGAACTATTGATATCAACAGGACTTTTTTCAAATTTTTTAAATTAAAAAAAAATTGGAGAGTTTCCTTCTTATATTAATTACAGGACTTTGGAGTGAATGGCATACAGGACTTGGCAACGATATTCGACAGAATCGTGAAAACAGTGGTTGATCCTGTTAAAGACGCCATTAAGGCTTTTAAAGACATAATTCAGTTATTTGACAAGGGTGTTGACTATATTGTCAACAAGATTATTGAGCTGGTCAAAAACTTTCCCCTTATTTTAGAAAGCATAATTCAAAATGTCATCAAAGCAGTCATGAAGGTCATTGAGTACGGAGGGGTTCCTTGGATTGACCAAATAAAAAAGATAATTATCAAAGCCAGATATTTTGTTGAAGACGTAAAGGAAGATCTTACAGAGTTTTATAGTGTAAGGACTTGATGTTTTTGAAAAAAGTTAAATATCAGATCTCAATAAAGGGTATTTTATAACGAAACATCATTATTTTGATGATACACAGATACACAGAGTACGCGGGTTTCTCCCATGGACATTTCCTTGTTAATAATCATCTAAACACCGACACAGCAAATACAGCACCTCCTTTCAAAGAGCTAATATATAAATCTAGACGGCATTCGATTTCGATCCAAATGCAAATTACTTTACCTCTGTTTCTCACAGGACAAACACATACTTTAACCCCCTACATTCCCTCTAACTCTGTGTTCAGAGGATAATAACTATTTTTTGATACTTGTTCTGTTTTTAGTGATTAATTGAATTATTTCAAATATTTATTATAAATAATATGAATCCGTATTATTGATATAAAATGAAATTTTCTGCAATTATTGTAGACAATAGCCGATGCTATCACAGTGACCTTGCCCTATGTTGCCAAGAAGCTATTTGATTCCGTTGCATCAATAGTCACAGCTCTGAAGAACTTCTTATCAAACCCAGTGCAGTCTGTTACGGTGTTTGGAAAATCTGTACTAGAGTAAGTAGAGATGATATATAGCTTTTCGCTTAATTTTTATTATGTTAACAATTGTTTCTTATAATTTGATGCTTGTGAAATTAATTTATTAATAAACATATTAATTTTTCTTTTGCAGCATCAAGCTTGCTATTGGAATGTTTCTAGACGTAAAAAACAAAGTCGTAGAGAGTTTGTCATTTCTGAAAGGTAATATTTGTTCACTTGTAAAGAGTTAAATGTCAAAACGTGGTAAATGAAAATTTTTTTAATATATCAAAAAAAAAAAATTCCTCGAATTTATCTAGAAAATACCAAATGAATTTCATTTATCAAAAATTATTCAAAAACAGAATATGCAAGTATATTTCTAATATAATTCACTTTATTAAAAAAAAAACGAAATACATGTAAAGTTCTTTGTGACAAAATAAACAGAAAACATGACAGGATATGAGAATACAGTTAGTTTTCTGACCCCCTGCTTATTTTTATTCACTGAAAGAGGATAATTTTAGACGTCATCTTTATTTCCACATCTTATAATTACTTACTGCAGGCGGTACGCCATTTTGGGTGGACTACTGGGAAGATTTTAAGGAGATTTTAGGAGATGTCAAAGACCTTTTTGGACTTCTTTTTGACAAGAAGGAGAGTCCTGCCACCGAAGAGTTCGAGGATGAACTTTCCACAGCACTAACAGACGGCGTGTCAATGACGGTAATAGGGAATTCTAATGCATTGTGTTTTTTTCTATAATGCCTTTTCATTGGATAATGCACTCATGTTTTAGGCAGCTGAACAATCAGAAAGGAAAGTGAAAGTATTCAATGGCGATCTCGTATTTCATAAAACAAAACTCAAGAAAATAAGACATACCAATAAACATCAAACATAAAATATATCATAAAATATAACATCAAACATAAAATACAGGATTTGCATTTTGATTAAACTATCTTCTCACTTGATGTCTGTAACCATTATTACTGAGTTATTTTTACTTATTTTAAACCGCTTTATCAAATGTTGATTAATAAACGTGTACTTTATTCTCGTAATCTGAAGTTAAATTATACAATCATGACAAATATAATTTATGAACTGTTTTGCAGAGAGAGCAAACCAATATATTTATTGAGGCTATCAAGAAGACCTTTGGAGACATAACAACTCAATTCCAAGACACTTTGGGTGAATTAGTTTCTCCGTTTTTCAATGCTTTCAACTCAGTATTGAATGCCGTCAAAGCAGTCAAGTCAGGATATACTAACGTTAGAGATATGTAAGGCTTATAAATTTAACATTTTGTCTGAAAGAAAAACCAGCACTTAACTTTCTTTCCGTTTGTTTCTGAAATAACAAATGCATCAATTATTATAGGTTTATAAAGACAAAAAATATTATACAAAAAATATTCGGTTCCAAATTCCATATATCATTTCCCAAGCGGCGGAGAAATGAGGATTCTACTTGCGGAGTAGGGGTTTGGCCTACGAATACAAACGGTAGATATCAGACTCTAGGTGTTGATGTTCGAATTGGATACTTGGCTGAGGTATGCTTTCTTATGCATCTGAAAGTTTTTATATGATATTATTTAGAAAATATTGGGATAACAAGATTCACAATGATATAATTGTACATTACTGAGAAACATCACTAAATACTAGTAGTTAATGATACAGTTCTAACTTCATAACAATAAAATTATGATAAACATTCTATATGTTCTATATGCTTAAAAAGGAAATAAAGGAGGAAAGGGCACATAATTATAAATTTAAAAAAAAGCTTTTATCACACGAAACCCCCATTTGAAAATATTAACCTACCCTTCAAATCATCTTTTTCTTGAGTTCTCTTTAAGTTTTATTTTCATTTACATTTGCAGATTCGAAGCCCTGTTAATGGCGAAGTTTTTAAAGAAAACAATAGAGTGGTAATTTTGCCTACAGATGAAGATTTTATCGAATTTGAAATCGTAATAGAAGGTATTATTCCGGATTCTTCCATCTCATCCGAGGGGGAGTTTCTCTCAGCGGGAAAAGATGTCATTGGAAAAGCTGACAAATCACCATGTGATTATAACTCTATCCACGTGTCTGTTCGGAAAAGATCTACGGAAAAGATGTCTGATTCGGATTACAAATACATTGATCCATCTCCATTCTTGGATCATCTACTTCCCACCCCAGAATGGATCTGGGAATGCAAGGACTACACTTATATTAATTTCCTCAGCGTTGTTTCGGCTGATGCTGTTGGGGAAACACTAGACAGGGCAGAGCAAGAACTTTCTAGAGCGTCTTTTTCAGGAGCTGAAGATCTTGGGAACGAATTTCCTGACGAAGAACCTAACTATCGTCCTCCAGAGTTCGAAGTGGCTTCTCCTGATGACCCAGTGGCTGTTGGTGCGTGGAACAAGTTCAAGGACGGATTCAAGGGTTTAGTTAAAAACTTCAAGGACATAGCCAAACAGCTCTTTGATTTTTCAAGTAACAGGTGATGTATATTAATTACATTTTAAGTAACACTCTCTGTATTATTCATTTTATTATATGATTGAATAATTCCTATCTTTCCGATTGGCTGAGGTCTAATTATGTGGAAGAAATACTACGTTATATTTACCTGCACTTGACGTTCCAGGTGAATAGAGGGAATTATTTCCTCTACATTGATCTAAAAAATAGATCGAGAAATTCCAAATTGATACAAATTGTTATAAAAAGCTATTTAAACGACTGACTTTTATTGATGTGAACAAAACATATAAGTGATTACATATTTTAGAGTGAAAGTGGTTAGAGGGGATGCAGGGATCCCCTCTAACACTTTTCCTGAACAACATTTTTTACTTTTTTCGGCTGTCAGTTTTCCCTGATAAATTGATACTATCTATCCTATAAAAAAGGCTGAAATACTATCTTTTTTTCATGGCAAATGAAAATAAATTCAAAACAATTCAAATTGATAAGACTGGTAAGGTACATTTACATTTTAATTCTACTTCCCTCTTGTACTTGGCTAGGACTTAATTAAAAAAAAAGTACAGCTCATTACTTGTTTGCGTTTAATTAAGTCCTAGCAAAATACAAGAGAGAAGCAGAATTAATGTGAATAAACCTTACAAGTTGTATCAATTTGAAATGTTTATTAAATCAATTTTAGTTACCATGAAAAAAATATAATGTCAGCCTTTTTTTAGGACATATTTTGAAAGGAAGGAGTATTATCAGGGAAAACTGACTGCTAAAAAGTAAAAAAAAATTGTTGTTCAGTAAAAGTTTTGGAAGGGGTGGGGGCTGGCCTGCATCCCCTCCTACCACCCTCACCCTAAAATATATATTCGCTTATGTTTTGTTCACATAAAAAAATCATAGTCGTTTAAATAGCTTTCCAAAACAATTTGAATCAATTTGGAATTCCCCAATCTATTTTGAGATCAATGTGGAGAAAATAAATCCTTGTATTAACCTGGAACGTCACGTGCAGGTCAATACAATGTAGTATTTTTCTAACATACTAGTAGTTGGATCTCAGTCAATGAGAGAGATGGAAATTATTCAATCATATAATAACCGGTGTTATTTCTTAAAATACTAATAAAGTATATTATCTTCAGTAAATTTTGAATTTATATTCTTATCATATTTCAGGACCGGGCCTAACCTCCTCGATCTGGTTAATGTGAATGTCTATACCCTCGGCAGAATCAAAGAATTACTTGGCGATAAAGTTGAAACGGAAATGAAAATTGTCTATGATAAACTTATGGAACTTCGATCGTCCATTTCTGCTCAAAATCTGGATGGGTTGTCGATGACAAAGCTTCGGAGTTTATTATCGGCCTCGTTCAGCAGCGCATCTGGATCCAAATCAAACATGGTTTCAAGGGTTCTCTCAAGAACTGAAAATGGTTTGTATACAAAAATTTACAATAATATTTATGAATTTTTAAATTCTTTGAGAAATAAACCGATATATGGTTAGAAATCAATGAATATTATTTATCAATCCAAGGTATATTGTGCAAACATTTAGGATTAAGGATAATTAGGATGATTATCATTTCTTTATTTTACATTTACACCCTTTTCCTTTTTTTGATAAAAATAGTCCAGTTTAAGTATTTTGTAGAATAACATTTAATTTTTTCATGAATATGCACCTTAAGTGCACATTAAACCTTATAATGATACATGATTCAAACCGATGTAAATTTTTATGCAAAGATCAGAGATTGAGATACCGGGTTTTTTTTTTAAGGATTAGTTAATTTGATAAATAATTTTTTATCTTCTTTAGATTGCCCGACGTTTCTCAACAGACTTCAAAAAGGCCCTGGAAATGTCTGTTTTGTTCATCGAAGTTGCAATGAAATTTCCTGTGCTGTTTTACTTCCCCATGCTAATCACAGACTAATGGTTACCACTGACATCAAAATGAACGGATGCTTAAAACAAATCAATGTAACAACACAGTCAACTTCTTATGTAATAAACTTTCAAGATGGTAGGTAATATTTTTTGTATATCTGAATATCTGCATTAAGCTTTTTTGAAATATGATTAGCAATTCATACAGTACTATTTTGTCAATTCGAAGAAAGAAAAGATACCCGAAATTTATGTTTTTGTTTTGTCGAAACTCGAGTTAGTAGAACTTGTCTAGTTCCAGATTGTGTCTAATATGGCCGGTTTCTCCAGAACCCGTTGGTATTGATTGATTATATTTTGTTTAACTCCCTCTCGAGGATTTTTCACTTATATGGAGACGCCACCGCTTGCCGGTGAAGAGCAACGAATTTTGTCCTATGCTCGGCACTCAAAGCCATTGAGCAGTGAGAGATCTTTTTCGTGCCAGAACCTACTTCGACACCGCACCTCGGTTTATACGGTTTCATCCGAAGGACCGGTCTCCGCGTCCCAAGGTGGCATTCGAACTCGCGACATAAGGATCAACCCCTTACTTTGCTACTCTAGAACAGACGCTCTAACCACTGCGCCAAGCTGGCAAAACCAGTAGTGTCAGAATAAGACAAGTTTTACTGAATTAACAATGAAGTTTCAAATGAAAGTAGATTACCGAGTGTAGCCAGGTTGATAGATGGTTCTGAAGTATCCTTTGTTTCCTCGAACCATAATGTGCTGTTGGCCCTAACCCTTATTCAGACCAAACCACGTTCGACATGCAAATGTTTGAAATATAGTTGAGATTAAAAATTAAGAGTTTTATTTTTATTTCAGGTGTTGAAATGGAGGAGAGGGTTCCTTTAGTGGAAGTGTCTACCTTAATGTCTGCAAACTTAGTTGTTTCTATAAGATTTGACTGGACCACTGCAATAATCTCCCTTTCTGCAGAACTCTGTGTGTCTGATTTTATTTCTTGCTTGCATACTGTACCAGTGCTATTGAACTACGAGGTTGATACGACATGTTACACAGGTCAGCAAACACAATATTGTTTTGTCAAAATCGATGTAGTTCATTCTTGGTTCTGTTCATTTTATAATTTTATTAAAATAGGAACAAAATGTTTAAGCATTCTATTCATCATTCATCAAATAAATATTTTATTATTTGAAAAATTAAACTTATATAGTAAATGTCATTTAGCTTTAATCACAAAAGTTTTAAATATATGAATACGTTTAACTTGAAACACGTACATATTGCTTTTATTTGAAACTATAGGGGATGGAAACAGCCCCGTATTGCCGACTATGGATAGCATAACAGTTCAAGATTTCATAGCAGAACTCTCCGAAAATCACCTTCTTGATAAAGAAATTCTTAAAATCCTTGATACCATAAGAGAAGCTATGATGGACGAAGTAAGCTTTCTTTTTGTTTTAAGATTAAACTTAAGCAATTCAAGACCATATGAATAAAATCAATCTGCCGAATCTTGCCCTTTATAGACACAATGATAATGCTACTTTAAAATTAAAGAGATCATCAGCATCTGTTCACGAATACTGCAAATGTATCAGTGTCTACATTGTTTTATCAATAGGGAATCTTGTTGAATTTCCTGTTTCAGGAAAATAATTGATCATTTATAATGTAATTCATAACCACTTATTTATTTTCTTCTTTTCTTTAAGTTAATAAACGACCCAAGGACTCTACTGAAAATAATGGGCAAAGAGTTCCAGAATAAGATAGATTTCTGCGCAGATGTAGAAATCCCATTTCCGACAAAGGATTTCGAGTTTCTGGATTTGGACATCGGTCCAATTATGGTTGGCCCTGTCCCATTATATTTTGGTTAGTTCTATTGACATCTTAGTATCAAATATCAAAAGTCACTCATTTTCAGAAAAAAACTTGAAATCTATTTTTTTCATTTAAAAAGAATATGTATGTAATGATTGGAGTTAAGTAGGATAAGATTAAAAAAGGTAATATGTTAAAATATTTTAATAGAACTATTTTTTATGAAGTCACATAATGTATACGTTTTAAAAAAAAAATGGCCCGGTGGGTATATTTATAGATTATTGAGTTGTTGAATTCCATATAAATAAGTGAAATTGAAATATATTTTACAATGAAATATACGGAGATAACGAACAGTATTCAAGCTGATAAGTCCATTAAACAATACAAAATAGGAGCGGAGCAAACACGGACCTTCGAAACATCAGAGGTGGGATCAGGTGCCATGGAGGAATAGCATACAAATCATAAATGAAATTTTAGCAAGTAATATGATATTTTTTATAAGTGTGTGACAACAAATAAATAAGTAGTGTAATTTATATGAGGTACTGATTCGCACCTGACGGTTTGTTAGATTTATTCTAAATTCAAGTTTATTTTGTAACACTGCTTCATAGGGGTATAAATGTTTTAAAAACCATTTCTTGTTTAACATATATGTATTATACAGGTAGATGCTTTCTTCACAATAAAATAATTCATACTTGAAGTATTTATATGTACATGTTTTTTTTAGAATTGGGAGCTGGAGCGTCCGTTGGCTTGAGAATTCAAGTCGGTCTTTGTATTCTAAGTTTTAAGGCAAAGGTAAGTAGATTATAAGTCGGTCTTTCTATTTTACAAGTGTAAGTTTTAAATAAATGTAAATAAAATACAAGTCGGTCTTTGTATTCTAAGTTGCAAGACAAAGGTAATTAGATTATAAGTCGGTCATTTTATTTTACAAGTGTAAGTTTCAAATAAATGTAAATAGAACTCAAGTCGGTCTTTGTATTCTAAGTTTCAAGGCAAAGGTAAATTGATTATAAGTCGGTCTTTGTATTCTAAGTTTTAAGGCAAAGGTAAATAGATTATTAGTCGGTCTTTTATTTTACACGTGTAAGTTTCAAGACAAATGTAAATAGAATACAAGTCGATCTTTGTATTCTAAGTTTCTGTACTTAAGACGAATACAAGTCTACAAATTGTATCATTAACAATAAAATTGGTAGTATTACGAAAAATCGTGTGCTTGATTGTTCCCGTATTTTTATGCATAAAAACTTCTAATTATTAAAAGAAGTTGAATAATTTTCGATACAAAATGTTAAAAACTTTTTTTGAATATCAAATGCATAGTATTTCTGGTACATACTTCATATAAATACATTTTTTTATTTACAGGGAACACTTACCCCCTGGGCAGGGGCTAAAGTTTGGGGAGGAGTGGCGATTAAGTTTTTCATTTTTAGAGCTGGATTAAGACTCATAGGATATCTACTAGAGACGCGATTTCCAATAACGGCAGAAATAACGTACAATAAATTCCCTCTTGACGTAAAGTAAGTCTTTAAATTAAGCCTGTTAATAGAAATGCATCTGATTTATGCAGTGATTGGATTTTAGATTTGTAGAATTGTCATAAACAATCCTGAAGCAATCTCAAATTTAAAGAAAAATTAATAATGAGCTATAATTAAATAAGGACGAGAAACAAAATGTCAGTGGACCAAAACGATCACCTGAATTATCAGAGTCCTGCTGTTTATCCTCGAATTTTCAAAACTCACTCAATTCACTTATTGCGATCTGGTTTTGTCGTGCACCATGTGTCTGTTTAACCATTTGAATATTTTCAGTATATTTTCTGGAACCGCTCAATTAACTTTTTGCAATGTGACATTCAGTGGTTTTACAGCAAGAAAATTTTTGGAGTTCATGATCTCTGCCCCGTTGGTGGCTAATAAACTGGGCTAGTCCATGAAATGATTGCAATCATAAACACTCTTTTTCTTAATCCCTGGACATAAAGCAGTTATACTGTTGGTGTGATTGCATTAAGTATAAAGTTCCTTAAAACAATTTATGATCCCTGGGTCAAAATCTTTGGATTAAGGATGCAATTTATTTAATCATATAGCAAAATTCAGAAGTTTGTCATTGTCACTGTTTTCTAGAAGTTATAATTTGACATAAATACTAATTCCAATTTTCGAAATCGCATGCATATTTTTGTATTACAGAGGGAGTATGGACCTGTCCCTTAATCCATTGCGTCTGAAACTGGAGGCATATTGCGTAATAGAATTCAAAATCTGCTTCTGGAAATGCTTTAAAATCACCATTACAATTTTCCGAGGCACGCTTTGGACGTACTCCACCAGCCCGATTTCTACAAATATCTTTACAAATATTAAAGATGAGAAAGACACCTCTCCTCCGGAATTTTCCCCACCTGGGATAACAGAGGAAGGAAGACGACGAAAAAGAGAGACAACAGACAACTGTATCCTCAGACAAATTCCAGGTCGAAATCATCAAGATCCCGCATATGAATTACAAATCGCTGCAGACGATGACAAAAGCAATCTGAAATTATATTACGCTATCGGGACACAACAGGGTGGTACAAATGTCGTAGATTTTACAGAAATGGGTGGATTTTCTTTGCTAGTGGCAACAAATGATTTGCCAAATGCAGTACCTTTATATTGGACTGTAAAGGCAGTCAACAGCCAAGGCACTGATGCCCGTGTGTATTGCATGCTTCATACATACGATAACACGTTGCCAGATGGGCGAGTAGACCCTTCTTATATATACAGCTCTCATCCAAACGTCTTGACCGCTACTATCAATGTCTTTGAGGATTCTGAACTGAAGAAAGTTCATAGCCAGGCCTTGGGATATAGTTCTGGAATGTATGGAAGCGAAATTGTACCTTGGAAGAATCTCTCTCTCGATTCATCAACAATCAGAACAGGAATTTCAAATGATCTAAAACACTTCAGTGTTCCAAAAACTGGCAAACTAACAAGTACACCATTTACTGTTCACATTACGCACACGCCAGATGACTGTGCAACAGAGTGTATTAATTCAGGGAAGAAATGCGTTTCCTTTGATTATGCTTACTTCACAGAATCCTGTGAACTGCAAACTGTTGTCGAGGGTCCAAGTGCTAAGTTAAGAACAAGTGGAACATATATGAATTATGAAAGACTTGGGGTTGGACATAATTCCTATGAAAGATTTGAGAATCTTCCTTTGGAACACGGAATTACGTATTTTTTCAATGCCAGGATAGAAAACGTTCTTGGATACGTTGCTTACCTTCATTCCATTGGAACTATGGTCGATTTTTCTCCTCCAAAAACTGGATATTTAGGCACAGATTTTAATGAAACGTTATCGGCAGATGGGTGCAAAGCCTCTGTTGCACAACGCTGTGTTGAAGTGACCTGGAAAGAAAACCACAGGTAATGAAAAAAATAGTTATGACACAAGATGTTGTACCTAAATAAATCATTTTTTTTCTCATTTAAGTAAAATGAAGGTACATTTATCCTTGTTTAACGTGTCATCTTGTATTTTTAGACACATAATCGATGGGAAAAGGGCATCAGTTGTATTTAATGGACACACTCCCCTGAAGGATAAAATGTATACAAGATCAAATCATTACATATCAGGTAGTTTTTTTTTCCATATATGTATCTAACTTTGTACATGCATAGGAAAGTCTTTATGTTGCATTCACTTTTTGATAAACTTCAGTTAAGGATATTTTCCTAAATGAATGATTCACAATAACTTTCCTTTGTCAAGGTTTCCTGATGTCTGACAAACTTCTTATGTTGTCTCTACATATGTGATTTTATATATACAAGATAATGAATTTTCAATTTTTAAGCAACTTTTCAAAATAAATTTAAGAAAATCCGTAGACAATTTAAGTGATAGTGTTTCTTGGATGATTCATTTTAATTTTAATTTATATTGGTATTTATCATAGTAAAACATGCACTTGGAATTTACTTTTCAGTCAATTTTGACGGTTTCCATGATGACGAATCTGGGATATACCAATACACGTGGGCTGTTGGAAAATCAGTTTGCAATCAAGACATAGTCAATTTTTCTGATCCACACGAATTTCTTCACAGTTCGAGACACTGGACGCATAGTGGTTATGAGAAAAATCTGTTTTTACAGGTATAATTTCTTTGAAATGATTTTAAATCAAATTTTGTCGCATTCCTTTCTTTGGTAAATTGAAATGATATAATTGCAATTGATACATGGTTTTGATTTAAGGACGGAAAATACTTCATGACAGTCCAGTGCCTCAACAACGTGGTGTTTGGGGGATCACTAGTTACAACCGTGTGCCATAGCATTCCCCTTACCGTGGACACAACTCCACCTTTCTTTGATGGCGTTGAACAAATCTATTTCGATGAACACTTCGATATGCTTGCCATTTATTATAAAGCTGGTGATAATGAGTCTTTGCTTCGGAGCGTCGACTTCGGACTTGGGAAAACAAAATATGATGTCCTGGTCAGAAAGTATTCGTATCACGAGCCAATGAATGGGGACGATGCTCCATTCATCGTCATTGAAGAGCTCGATTTAGAGGAAGGAGTTCCAGCCTGGCCTCGAGTGCGAGTCGACAATGGCGGTAATGTGTTAAAGATGGCAATTTAATCAGTTAAATTTGTTGAATATTGGCCAATACGTGTTAAGTAGAAATTATCAATTTCCATCCCTGAAGGCAAGATTTTGGAACCAACATTCTACTTAAAAAAATTGTCAATTTTCATGATTGCTTCTCATTCCTTTTTATATCCATTTCTTAAGAAGAGAAAATAACGTTTAAGCAAACAAAATCTTTCTCAAGATATATAATTTTTTTTGGTTGAGCAATAAATTTGCTTTTAACAAGTTGATACATGTATTCTTAAAACTTTGATTTACAAAGGGGAAAGATTTTTTTCTTTCAGTGGGCTTATTTAAGGCTGGCAGTGGCCCTGAGCCCATTTTGATTGATAGAACATCCCCTGTCAATGGAACAGTACTGGATGGTCATATCGTACATCATGATTTGACCTACCAATCAAATGATAAGCGGATCTGTGCCCAGTGGACAGGCTTTTATGACCCCGAGTCAGGCATTGATCAGTTAGTGTTTTATATTAAATTAGAATTCAATATCACATTTATTGATTTTCGGAGAAAAAGATTATAAATTTTCCGTGTTAAAAAGAATTGAGATCTTCAGAATTATGCAAATCGAACACTCGGAGATAAAAGATTATAAAGTTTCTGTGTTAAAAAGAATTGGTTTCTCCAGATGCAAATCGAACACCTATTGTTTCCATTTTTAGTTTCCGTTGGGGTATTGGGACAGTTCCTGGAAAAGACAACATAATGAATTTCCGTAATTTTTCACACAACACAAGACATTCCTGTGCTGACATCGCCCTCCAGCACAACACAAGCTACTACTCTACTGTCATTGTCTTCAATGGAGCCTTAAATTCCAAAGATTCTAACAGTACTTCTAATGGCGGTGTGTTATGTTATGATATAACGCTTTGCTATCAATGTTTTAATGCTCTTGTATAAAGAAGATAAAGTGTAAAACAGCTAAAATCAAACATTGAAAAAGGTTTGCTTAAATTTTCTTGAGAGTCATATCTTGATTATACATGTAAAAGTTTCTGTAAATGTAAGTTTTTAAATCATTCATTTTCTTGTATTTTCAGTGTTAGTTGACACAACGCCCCCAATCCCGGGTTATGCAGTAGATGGCCCCGAGTTGTACGAAGACATATCTTTCTCATCAGAAACAGCAACCAAAATTGTCACCTGGGATAATTTCTCCGATCCAGAGTCTGGCATAGAAAAGTATGCCGTGACAGTTTACATAAACGATGCCAAAGTTAAAACATTCGAATCTACAACGGAAACAACTTTCATAGATCATTCTATCAGCATGGATCACAAGGATAAAGTTCATTTCAAAGTTGACAGTTTCAACAAAGCTGGTCTATCGGAGAATGTTATCACAAATGGATACATCGTCGACCATACACCCCCAAATTTGATATTCATTCAAGACAATATTAACCAAAGAAGATATCAGACAAATGACAATCTCCTGAACCTAAGATGGCAATTTGAGGATGAAGAATCGGGAATTGAAGAATATCGCTATTCAGTTCAGGAATCCTTGCATGGAATGAAGAAACGTATTTGGCCAAAGACAGAGACTTTCCTAACCATTTTTCCAAATTCCAGCATGGGAATTACTGCTATAGATTTGAATGAGCATCTTCTGACAGGTGCTACTTATTCAGTTCATGTAACTGCAATTAATGTAGCACACCTTTCCACAGCACACGAATCAGAAGGCGTAACCATTGACCCAACTCCTCCAATCATGGTTAAGGTAAATTTTATTAAACGCATACTGAAGTTTCAATTGCTTTTAATCTGAATCCCAAATTTAATTTTTAGGGGGGTAAGCATGGTTGTTAGTAAATTCTAGAATGTTTTAATCTTATCGATTTTTACAAGATGTCCTTATTGTATTTTTTTTCTTAAAGGTTCACATAGGTTTGTTGGATGAGGACGAGGAAGTTGAGGATGGATTTGTGCAACATGCTAATTCAGAGTCTATCAGAGTAAGTTGGATTGGTGATGATCCGGAGAGTCATATACAAAAATTTTATGTTGCCATAGGAACAAGTCAGGGTGACGTACGCGTGACCCAGGGATACATTGATATGGAAACAAAAACGTCTGCAGATATTAAAGCATCTCTTTTGACTTTTTCTGAATCTGGTGAAGTATACTATGTTGCTGTCAAGGCTGAAAATGGTGCCGGTATTCTCTCTTCTCCGCTATATTCAAAACCAATAAAGATCTTGAAGGAAAATATACCAGGAGTTATTTATGATGGTCGAGAGCCGTTCAGTGATGAAGATAATACAAACGACAGATTCAGTATTGCCATGCATTTCCAAGGATTTTCAAGTGAAGCATGTAACATTGTTAAATATGAATGGGCGATTGGATCCAAACCTTATTATTCTGATGTAAACGAGTATACAGAATACGGCATTGTCCACAATGAAACCCATGGCAAAGCACAAACCCATGTACAGCTGAACGAAAATCAAACATATCACGTGACAGTCAGAGCAAAGACTGGCCACAACTGTCATGAGGAATTCATTGTGTCTACATCAGATGGAATAATCACTGACTTTAGCTCTCCCGAAATCTCAAATATAGTGCCAGAAAACATGGAAGGCCACTTTTACGACTCAGTGGCCCAGTGCCTCTATCAGTCGTACGTCGATTCTTTCGAATACAAGTGGAATGTTACTGATCAGTCTGAATTGCAATTTGAAAATTATTCGGTTGGATTGACACCGCTGACAAATGACATACTGCCATCTTCTGTATCCACAGTGTCTAAGATTCCACCAGGCGTTCTTTCACCACAAACTGGTGTTGTACACTTTGTGAATGTCTTTACAAAGGATAACGTTGGATTTATCTCTTCTGTGACTTCCCTGCCAATTGTTGCAGATATCTCACCACCGACAATTGATAACCTTACATGCACAAATGTAATTTCTACTAAACAATCTTCTATAGTATGCTTGTGGAAAATTCTGGAGAAAGAAAGTAGGTTAAAACAAATATCTATCAGTGTTGGATCCCAAGAAATTCTGGATGACGTGATTAAGAACGTCACTCTTCCTACATATCAGAGCAAGTGGACCGTTGATGTGAAGAGCTATTCAAATTTGAACAACCTTTCTTATATTTATGTCTCTCTTACTGCATCAAACGTGTTGGATCTTTCATTTACAAAAACGTTTAGAATTGCAGTCGACTCTACGGCCCCAGTTATAGAAAAGATAGAATTCGTCACGTGGACAAACCCTCTCAAGGAACGTGTCAAGCAGATTTGCCAGCTTCCTTGGACTTATGTAGATGTTAATGTGTCTGCTGTAGAGGACAAAGAATCCGAAATAGAGAGGTAAACAATTAGGTTACCTTTGAAAATGTATTTTTACACATTATAAAAAATGGTAAAATTAACAAGCATCTATAATCCATCAAGATGGAGCTAATTTAAAAGAAAAATTAATTCTTTATCGCCATTGCAGGGCTGAGATCTGTTTAGGAAGCGAGCCGGCAACCGACAATATCAAGGCATATCAAGACGTGGAAAACAACTATATGACCATTGATAATATCTATGCCTCGGCTGGAACGAAGATATATGCCACTGTAAGGGCATACAATAAAGTTGGACTTCAAAGTGTCTTGACATCAGAACCCATAATAGTCAGTCCAGATCCTAGAATTGATGTTCTTGACGGAAAAGGCGATGTAGATGCCGATTTCCAAGCAAGTTTAAATGTCATTCAAGGTAGGATATTTATTATTTATCAAAAAACCCATAAACTTAAGATTTTTTTTCAAATAAAGTAGCTTACTTTTGAAAGAAATAATTTAACTTGGCTTTCTTTGTTTACAGGGTCTTACCGCTACTCTGACAATTGTCCGATAATAAAGGCTGAATGGTCGGTAGAGGATCTGACCGGAAATATCATCCAAAATTACACCGCTGTACCTGGAAATGGACTTTTCTTCTTTAACGACCAGCTGACTTTGCAAAATAATTACTTGTACTTTGTGAAAGTAAAAATAACGGACGCACTAAATCGGACTAAAGAAGGAAAATCAGATGGTATTACCGTTAGAATCCAGCCACCTGTTTCTGGAATCGTAAGGGATGGCCTTGGTTCAGAGGACATCAAGTACCAGGAATCTCTGACGGAACTTTCAGCAAACTGGGACGCTTTTGGTGACGAGGCTTCTGGAGATCCTACACAGAAAATAGATCATTACGAGGTTTCTATTGGAGATGATACAAGAGATCATATAACAAGAACTAATGTTCATTACTTTGCTGATGTCGGTTTAAATACAAGCTACACATTTTTGGGTTTAAACCTGACGTCAAAAACCGTGCGGTATTACATCACGGTAAGAGGCTATAGCATAACAGGGGCCTTCGAAGAAAGCTATTCCAATGGTGTTAGAGTTGGATACCGACTACACATAATTCCAGGAGTTATTGAAACAAATGAGGTACAATCCAGTACCAGTGAAATTACAGTTTCATGGAGTGGATTCGATTCCGATATTGGTATCAAGGAATACTATACAGCGATATCTACCATTCCAATCATAAAAAGTAATATAACGTATCCATGTTCCGATATTCAAACACGTTCTCCTCGGTTTGACATAGTCGCGCCAAAAGTAGTAGGTTTGGACACTATTCAAAGTTTTAAAAATCTGTCTCTAATGCATGGAATGTCCTACTTTGTAACTGTTATTGCTAAAGATGAGATCGGTATGTGTTCCTCTTCGGAGAGTTTGCCTATCCTTGTTGATACTTCTGCACCAAATCGAAGTAATGTGATCTTCCTTGTGAATGGTTGGAATGTAACTGGACGAAAAAAATTCTTCGTGTCCAATCCAAATAGAATAGAGATAAAACTTATTAATTTAGTGGACCCTGAAAGTGGAATTGACACAGTTACTTTCCGTCTAAATCAATATTTGGATTGTCCAGCTTCTGAAAGTCAATCCTCATCTTCTCATGTGGTTAAAGAAACAGTCGTTAAGAACGATACAAAAGTGAGCATGACAAGTTTAAGTTTAGAATCAAAGATATATTATTACATTGACGTAACAGCAAGCAACAATGCTGGTCTAGAATCTCACTTGGCTAGCCCAGTAATGCTATTCGACACTGGGTCACCTCATGTTGGATCAGCCATTATCGGAGGTAAGTGGGGAGAGAAGACATCGTATCAATCCTCGACATCAAGAATTACAGCTTGGACAGCAATTGCAAGAACTGAAGATGCATACGTATGTGATAATACGAAAACATTCTTTCCTCCGGAAGTCGACCTAACTTGGATCCCTTTATCAGGAGATTTCTCGACAGAAAGTGTGATAAAAGAAAAGTATAAA
Organism: Saccostrea glomerata; assembly: GCA_003671525.1. Classification (NCBI taxonomy): domain Eukaryota; kingdom Metazoa; phylum Mollusca; class Bivalvia; order Ostreida; family Ostreidae; genus Saccostrea; species Saccostrea glomerata. The sequence goes on along the minus strand of PRKT01000133.1, from coordinate 803,631 downwards.
TGGATTTTCAATATAGGTTATAACACCCCTTTGACAAAAGTCTTGAAAAGCGGAATTACACGCTGGATGGGAGCACTACAAGAAGGAATATATTCAACTACATTATCGGCAGCAAAAGGAAACAACATATCTACAGCACTGATCATATCAACTTCAAAAGAAAATCCGTATTTTCCTTTACAATTTACTCGACCAAAACAAAGCAACTTTGACAGAGTCAGCTTCAATTTTTCTGAAACAGAAAATGAGATGTCGAATAATTCATATTCCTACAGCTCTACCGAAAATCCGACCTCAACATTACCAACGGCTAGCTCTACACTTTATGTCATGGTTCATGTCACCGGTCCTTCCTATGAAACACTAAGTACAGATTCATCCAATGGGTTCGGTTTTCAGGTCTTAGGCGATCAACAAAATGGAAGTAAGGCATGGGATGTTTTGTTTTGGGCAAAAGGTAATAATGAAGAATTTCATAGGTGGACCCAAATAGACAATGATCCATCTGAAAATCAATACAAATACAGTATTCGAACAACGAGAAAAAATTCTAAAAATAAGATAGTGTGGGACTTGGAATTCTTAATTAATGGAGATGTTAAAGCAAATATTTATGGACTTTCATTCGATACCACCGATTTAAGCATTTTCGTTCAAACGTGGAATTTTGAAGACTACGAAGAACCCATAACTGACCCAATCCATCCATATCGGTCTCAGGCTGTACTATCAAATTTGAAAATACCTACTAATGCAACAATGGACTGCCTAAATGGGAAAGGTTTTTATGATGGTGAGAGTGGGATTTCTGAAATTTGGACTGGGATTTCTGATAACAGAGAGAGTTCTGGAAATGTCAGAAAAATGGAATTACATAAAAAGATGTGTTCACCATGCTTATTCAACTGCAATTTTAGTTGTGATGCAAACTGTTCTCTTTCTGACAGAAGTCTCTCAGAATTTGAGGTCATTCCTCTCACGTTAGACAACCTAGATCTCAAGCCAACAATTGTCTCAAACGATGGTTTAAACGCAAGTATAAAGACAGAAATCGTTAACATGACCGAATACTTTGTAAACGTAAAAATGGTTAATTTTGCTGGACAGGAAGTCTCAACTTTTACAAATCCAGTCATTGTCGACAAAACACCACCCGTTTGTGAATACATTCGCTGTTTGGATCCCGACGTAACGGGGATGGATGCACCAACTGAAAAGTTGGGATCAAATAAGACTATTGGAGCCTACTGGTTGTGTGAAGATAATATAAGTGGTATTAAAAAAGCCCACATTAAAGTAGGAAGCAAACAATCTGACAATGGGAACAGAGAGGACGAAAACATGGCATCAGAAAAAGATATAGGCGCAGTTTCTAAAGTCAAAATATCTTTGGATGAAAACGTTTACTTTGAAGACAGAAAAACGTATTTTGTCAACCTCGTTATATTTAATGGTGCCGGACTATCCTCAGTTTATAGCTGCAATGTATCGACAATTCTTACTCCACCAGACGTTTCCGATGTAGATTCGAATATCCTGCTTTCATCTGAAAAAGATCAAGCAACAGGAACAGTTTTGGCAGACTCTTTAGACCGATTTGGGATTAGCTGGAATAACAGAGGAAATGATACCGAATACTACAGTAAGTATTGCTTTCACGAGCTAAAAATTGATGTTAGTCTATCTAGATACATGTAACAACTTAATAATGTATTTCTTTGTCTTGTATACGTATGAGTAATTCCGTAAATGATTATATTAAATCTAGATTCTATTTAGATCATAATATGACGCATTATTTCTTCATCTTAAAGAGTGGCAAATGGGGACATATGAAGGAGGGGGAGACATTATACCACCAACCATCATAGGTCTTACAAAGGAAGGCACGGCAGAAGTTATTAGCGGTGAACTGTGGTTGAACGGCAATAAAACTGGAAAATCTTTAGCTGCTCTCGACCCAGGAACTTGGGGGAACTTAACTGAATCAGGAATAAACAAAACGGAAAGCGATTTCCGTTTCTTGATGGAACCGGGACGATGCGTGTTTCTGTCTCTTATTGCTGTTGGATATTCCAACCTGGAAGCAAATATTTCATCACAACGAATATGTTTCAAGCGTAAGTACATGGACATTAGTCAATTGATTACGGGAAAAAGTACTAGAATGCCTGTAAAAAAGACCCTATTGTCAGAATACAGTAGTTTAATAAAGGATTTTTATTTGTTTAATTACAGTTTATTTTAGATTGAAATAAACATTTTGTTTATTTTCAGGAAAGAACAATGACTTGTTTTTGAATAATCAGCATAATAATATAACAACAGTCGCGTGGCTATCCAATAAATTTGAGGAAGTACCTCAAATAAATGGAAATGAAGCAATTGTTATAAGTATCACAGGTATTTATAAGAAATCGGCATTAAGAAATCTGAATTTGATTCAACGTAATCCATTGATTGAATGAAGTTCTTTATTTAATAAATTTAAATTTTATTCAGGTCAAATAAGTGGTGTTTCCATTGGTTTTTTGTCCGAGTCCGACCTGCAGACAGAGTATGGGACAGCTTCATCGATTGAGTTCAGGTCTTACATTATCAACCCAAATACCACAAACTGGCCGTCAACACGTGAAATTCGAAATAGGTAATAGACACTGTCCAAGACAGAACATAAGAAGGAAATTAAAATGATAAGGACTTGAAAAGACTTTATCTTTCCGAATAAGAAGTGCCAGTCTTTTCCAAAAAGAATTGTTTAAAAGTTTTAATTATTTTGTAGGATTGTGAGACCTCTTGCAGTTAACTTTTTCATTGCACCCACACCTACCATAGATATGGAATTTATTGATGTTGACATCAGAATAAAACTGAGTGATTTCGATAACTCTACAGTTCCTGCTCTCCTAATTTGGGATGCGTACACCTTCAATTCAGATACAGGAAGTATGGAAATATACCTATAATGAAAATTTTATCGAACACATTCACTTATTGAATCAAATAGAATGATACTATTTTGAAGAGCTTTATGCATTCAAATACTAGAAATATTGTGTTTTAACTGACAGAAATCAATGAGTAATAGACAACAAAAACCAAATCACTAAGATTCTTTTAATTTATTTTATTTCTTATTTATATGGGTTCAGAACGAATCACATTATTTAACAATTTATGAACTTTTTAAAATCATTTTCGACAGCGTACGGTATATGGCGACACGGGGAAAACTGTGGAGGAGATTTAACAGATCCAAAAATAGAAGGAGATATTTATAAAGCAAAGGTAATACTGTCTTCAGAAAATATCAAACAGTTAAAATCAATTCATGGTTTACACCTCATCCCAACTCTGATGATTTAGAGGTCCGTGTTTGCTCTGCTCCTGTTTCGTTTGTATAATGGAGCTTGAATACTGTTCGTTGTCTCCATATATTTCATTACATTCATTACACAAGCAATATTCTGATTGATCTTCAGTTTGCTGCTTACTTCATACTATTGTTTTGTTACAGATATGCCAAGAAACATTTCAAATTATTGCAAGACGAAAAAGATCCACTGCAGTAACAGTCACAAATCCTTACCAATTTACGTTAGCAGTCATGAATGTGTCCTTTTACAATTCACCACCTGAAGTCGATATCGATACTATTGTCACAATGGAAGATATACCGATGATCGATTTCCAAATACCTTACCACGATGATGAATTGGATTCTGTTCAATTTTATCTTCTTCAAGATCCCGATTATGGATTTGCAAATCTGACCTTGAATGGCAGTTTAACCTATTACCCTAAACCAGATTTCTCTGGCAAGGATAGCATTAGAATAACATTAACAGACAATGCTAAATCTCCAGCAACGATCGAGAAAACCATTTGGATTGAAGTCAGTGAAGTTAACGACATGCCAATGTTTGGCTTTCATTATAATTACACTTCATATGACGTTATGGAGAACAAAACTTTAACTCTTATTTTCGAAGGCAATTCAACATCCCATTACCTGTTCGACTTTGGATTTGCAGATGTTGATGCTAATGAAACTCTTTCTTTCATAACGAGCCTTACTAACACCAAGGATGTCAATATGACCACAACGGGCATCGATAATGCATGGTTCCTAAATGACACATTTGGTCATAAAGCAGTGAAGACACAGCAAGGGTATGCAGCAGACATGGTTATCAATAAAAATTTCCACGGTGACTTCTACTACTACATTCTTGGTTTTGACAGTCACAGCTATTATACCGAGCGTTTGGAGACTCATATTTATATTCTTTGGTCTCCATGTGTCAATGGTTTTTGTTCCCCTAAATTCAACACCTCCCCATCTTGCCAAGATATTTCCAGAGCTGCTTCTTTTAATTCTTTTAAATGCACATGTCATCCTGGATACTCGGGCGTGTGGTGTGAAAATGAAATCAACGAATGTCTGCAACAACCTTGTGGGGACCTCTACAACTGTAGAGACAAAATTAACAGTCGTGAATGTTCAATCAAACCTGAGCTTCTGGCTGCTTTCATAATTGCTGTAATATTGTTCATAATTATGGCTGCTGTCTTTTATCGAATTTTCAGGTGCAAAACAAAGTCATACAGGTAATTAAGTTTACATTTTTCATGCTGCTTTGAGTAAATATATTTGATAAATTTCTTGCAATGTAAAATTATTTTATATAATGAATGTATATATGTTTTTCTTAAGGGTTACAACTCCTTTGCCACAAGATCATGATGAATCATTTGATGATTTGTAAGTACCTAATTTAACAAGTTCGTTTCCGGTAAATATTCTACTGAATGCTAGTTACTTTTAATTATATTTTGAAGTATTGCCATTTTCCTTTTCTTTTTTTCAGTGACACGAACACTGCTGAATTGTGAGTATCTATCTACTCATCTGTAGCCCAAATAATATTAATTTTTTGTTCTAACAGTCCAACTTTGAAACTTTTACCTTTATATACTGCAGTATTTAATATTTACATTAAGTCATTAATCCGAATAATCTTTGGGGGAAGATAATTTATAATCATATCCATGAATGTTAAATTGTTCCTTTTATTCATCCAGATAATTTTTCTTTGGTGCTCGACTGTCCGAATCACAATACTTTTTCCGGCTTTTTAGCTCACCTGAGCCGAAGGCTCAAGTGAGCTTTTCTGATCACATTTTGTCCGTCGTCCGTCCGTCTGTCCGTCCGTCCGTCCGTCCGTCCGTCTGTCTGTCTGTAAACTTTTCACATTTTCGACTTCTTCTCAAGAACCACTGGGCCAATTTTGACCAAACTTGGTACAAAGCATCCTTGGGTGAAGGGGAATTTAAATTGTTAAAATGAAGGGACATATCCCCTCGCAAGGAGAGATAATCAAGAAAAGACAAAAATAGGGTGGGGTCATTAAAAAATCTTCTTCTCAAGAACCACTGGGCCAGTAAAGCTGAAACTTATGTG